>JBBDGP010005043.1:0-104200 GCA_037952835.1 Lithobates septentrionalis | reverse complement strand
GCTGGGGAAAGCCCCGGCGATTAGATCGCGCGGTGCCACATGCTCCAATCTGATGATCAAACAAGTGACTAAAAAGTGGCACGCTCGTGTTATAATTGTCCACGTACAAATGGCACCCCTTTCCGAATAAGGGTGACACCAAGTCCCACACTATCTTGCCAGCGCTTCCTATGTAGTCAGGGCAGTTTGTCGGCTCTACATGACTATCTTTTCCCTCGTAAACCATAAAACTACATGTATAGCCTGTGGCCCTGTCACAGAGCTTATACATCCTGACCCCGTATCTGGCACGCTTGCTGGGAAGGTACTGTTTGAATGAGAAGCGGCCAGAAAATTTAATCAGGGACTCATCAACGCAGGCAACTTGATGGGGAGTAAACAAGACTGCAAAATGTTGGTTGAAGTGGTTTACGAGGGGCCGAATTTTGTAGAGCTGATCGTATTCAGGGTCTCCACGAGGACGACAGAGTTCATTGTCATTGAAGTGCATGAACCGCAAGATCTGCTCGTATCGTGCCCTGGCCATGGAGGCAGAGAACACGGGCATATGGTAAATTGGGTCAGTGGACCAATATGACCGCAACTCACTCTTTTTGGTTATGCCCATGTTGAGGGAAAGGCCCAGAAAGAGCTTAAATTCGGAGACCGTAATTGGTCTCCAATCTCTGACAAGGGAGGACTGGGGAATAGTGGCGATGTGTTAACCAGCATACAAATTGCTTTGGTCCACAATAGATCTATAGAGATCTTCCGTGAAAAACAGCGAATAAAAATCAAGTGATGTAAAATCAACTGTTTCCACCTGAATGCCGGGTTGGCCAGTGAATGGGGGAAGTACGGGCGCTGCAGAAGTGGTGGATTCCCAATTAGGATTGGCAAATGCAGCAGGAAGGGCACGACAGGCCTGTCTTTGTCTTCTTGGTGGCAGCAGGACACTACTTGTGCTAACCACCTCACCAGCTTGAACTGCACTTATGGGACTCGCCACGTCACCACGTGATACTGCAGTGCTGGATGTACGACCAGGGTGTACTAGGCCACTGGTGCTTGCCAGTTCACCAGAAGGAATAGCGGCACTAGTACTGCTCTGCTCAGTACGAGGGACCTGCGGTTCTTGCACCTCAACGGCAGAAGAAGAAGATTGGGGTCTGGTACGCCTGACCTTGACAGGGACCACAACTCCATCGTCAGAGCTATCTGTCATGAAGCCGCTGTCATCTACAGGATCGTATTCTGAGCCTGAATCTGACAGATGAGTGACTTCCTCTTCACTTTCTGTCATGCTCAGAAACGTGTAGGCCTCTTCACTAGTGTACCTTCGATTTGCCATTTTGGGCTCTAAATTTAGTGGTAAAGCTAGTGAGACTCGCAGGTAAAAAAGCTCCTGACTGTCAGCGACTGTATCAAAACGCTACCAAAAAAACTGTTAGCGATCGCAGGGATCAGACCTGACTCTGCGAACGCTGCAGTTATATGTGTTTAGTGTTTTGTAAGTGACAGTGATCGATCGATACTGCACTTGGGTGGGCTGGGCCGGGCGGAGGGGAAAAACGTAGGTGCTAGCAGGTATCTGGGCTGCTCCCGCTAACACTGCCTTTTTGGGAACCGTAAACTGCTGGGGACGCTAGTATAGATCTGATCTGATATTGATCCGTTCAGATACTATACCACTAAGGGAGGTGTATGCTGCGTGCGTGGGTGTTAGCGCTACTGGCACTAACCTGACACTGCCTGGGGCGACGCAGACCCTATCTGACCCTAAAACCTAACTGATATCACCCGCCGGGCGATCAGGGGGTTAAACCTTTATTAGGTAATAAACGGCGGGTAAAAAAACAAACTAACCAGCGTCACCCATAACACTTATACAGTGATCACAGGTGACAGGGGGTGAAAGGGTTAACTAGGGGGCAATCGGGGGTTAAAACCTTTATTAGGTAGTATATGGGGGTCCCTGACGCTATAAAAAGCTGACGGTGAACCAAATACTTACCTGGCTACCTAGCATCACCAGTGACACTAATACGGTGATCAGAAAAAAGATTGCTTAGTGACACTGGTGACAGAGGTTAACTGGGGGTGATCAAGGGGTTAAACCTTTTTTTAGGGGGGGGGTAGGGGGTTACCCTAGACCTAAAGGGGCCTACCACTAACTGCCCTACCACTTATAACAGTCACAAATGACACCAATGCAGTAATCAGTAAAAAAATAAACTGCTATTGGTGTCACTGTGACGGGGGGTGATCAGGGGTGATTGGGGGGGGGGGGTGATTAGTGTGCCTGCGTGTTCTACTGTTAGTGTAGTGTTGGTGAACTTACTTGGATGACTTCTCTCCTCGGCGCCGGAATGAAAAGACCGACACGAGGAGAAATGACATCACTTCCTCTGCTCCTGTTTACATTACAGGATCCCCTGATGAAGTCACGTGTGATGTGACGTCACGCGTAGGGACGGGACAGGCTGTACATACTGCTAGAGGCTCACGAGCTCGTCGGATCAAACTGCTGTTCATTCATTTTTTATGTGAGTACCTTATTTTCATGAATAAAAGCTACTATTTTACCAAAACGGAATTACACTATTGGGATCCTTCTTGCTTTGTCATCTTATATACTCCCCTGCCCTATACCTGAGGGAACCATACCCCGGACCTAGGACTCTGAGGGATGCGCTGGAGCGCATAGGTGGACACCCTTAAAGGCTTTCTGGTCATATGCTTTTGCCCTATTACCTTAAGGTAAGGGGCCATTACCCACTTGTGTGTGTGTGTGTACACGAAGATGCACATGATGTGATCTATTTTGAGCACCATAACTGCAACGATTGCATGCTAGGACGTTGCTGTCACAAACTTTTTTGAATAAATAGAAGGACTTTTTTGGTGAAGCACTTTTGAACTTTATTCTGGGATATTTATGTTGAATCCGTTTGGATGTATTTTTGCACATTGTCACTTTATGTGATGCATCATTTTTTTGATTTGTTTTATATCCATGCTGTATTGATTTGGATACACTGTTGCACACTGTCACTTTATGAGCTACTTATTTTTGCACACAGTGTAAATCCCATTTTCTATATTTAATCTGCACTTTATTAAGAGGTTATTATTTTTTTTCACCTACTGCTAGTGAGCTAAGTGTTACGGTGATATGTTTTAATATGTGGTTTTTATGTACATGTTCTCACGTTTATGATATATTTTTTTTATTATTATTTAACCTTCTTGACTATTGTCCCTAACCACTTTTACAGAATTTATATTCCTGTGATGTAAGATTTGATCATAAGTTATTTCTATTTATTTATATGCCCTATGGTTTTAGTCCATACACTTAGGATTAGCGGAGCACCACCTATCCCATATGTTACTTTGCCTGCCGGTGCCATTCTGCCGCAGTATATCTGCGTGAGGCGGTCAGAAAGTGGTTAAAGACTGAGGCTGAGCGCGCCCCGGGTAATCAGATCTGCGGTCGGGACAACTCACAGCCATTCTAAGCATGAATTACTGCTCAGAAACCTCGGGACTGCACTCTCCGCCCCCTGTACCTCCCCCTGCAGTTTTCAGCCTCTCTCCTGCAGGCTGCTGCTTGACTGGGCGGGACGGGGAGGTGCCTTATCCCCCCGCATGTGTCGAAAGTTTCTGGAGGGGATCTCTGCTGCCAGCACTACATTGTGGATCTGTTTACAGGAACCTCTATGCTGAGTTACTGCAGCTTATCATAGAGGGGCTGTTAGATGACAAATGAGATCTTCATCATCTTTTCATGACAAGTGAGAAATTGAACTCATTAAAAAGATTGACTGCCCTCCTGATACCCCTTCCCCCCATGTTTAGGTGTATGCCCTCCTGAATTCACCCCCCCCCCTCCCCCAGTGTAGAAGTGTATGCCCTCCTGATCCCCCCCCCATGTATAAGTGTATGCCCCCCTGAATCCCCCCCCCCCCCAGTGTATAGTGTATGCCCTCCTGATTCCCCCCCCCCCCAGTGGATCAGTGTATGCCCTTCTGATCCTCCACCCTCCAGTGTATAGTGTATGCCCTTCTGATCCCCCCCCTCCAGTGGATCAGTGTATGCCATTCTGATTCCCCCCCCCCCCCCCCTCCAGTGGATCAGTGTATGCCATTCTGATTCCCCCCCCCCCCCTCCAGTGGATCAGTGTATGCCCTTCTGATCCCCCCCCCCTCCAGTGGATCAGTGGATGCCCTTCTGATCCCCCCTCCAGTGGATCAGTGGATGCCCTTCTGATCCCCCCCTCCAGTGGATCAGTGGATGCCCTTCTGATCCCCCCCTCCAGTGGATCAGTGGATGCCCTTCTGATCCCCCCTCCAGTGGATCAGTGGATGCCCTTCTGATCCCCCCCTCCAGTGGATCAGTGGATGCCCTTCTGATCCCCCCCTCCAGTGGATCAGTGTATGCCAATCTGATCCCCCCCCCCCCCCCTCCAGTGGATTAGTGTATGCCCTCCTCACATGACGGAACCGTGAAAATTAAAGCTGCTCCTTTTTTGGTGAAGAAAATGATCATTTCTGGCTGTCTGGACCAGACGTAGCTGGGAGCTCTCACGGTCATCTCTCCATGAAGTGGAATACGAAATGTGAACTGTAGGGGAGAGAAGAGAAATTACATTGAGTAAGGGTTTCTTAAAAGAAATTTTAAAATAAAGTTCTAAATGGTTTCACAAGCTAATAGAGACCATCACTTTTTCTCCCAAAAAGTAAAAGTTGGGAAAAGAGTGATGGATGTAAGACGCGTACCTGGACATCCTGAATGACCCTCTCGTGGCAGGATGGACACACGTTTCTCAGGTCCATCCATCTGTTGATGCATTCGTTGTGAAAGCAGTGGGAGCAGGGGAGTCTGGAAACTTCCGCTCCCTCTTGTACATCCTCCAAGCAGATATAGCATGGAGGAAGCTGCTCCCTCTGTTGGTCACTGATGGTGGGTCCTTGGCTGCATCCTGGCTCTGGGTGGTTCTGATCCATAGAAGAGCTGCTTCTGTACCTCTGGGATGAGGTAGCCAACCATTGTCTTGTAAAAGTGGTGGCCACCATTTCTTCAGGTCCTCTGCGCCACTGGACAAGTCTGGATCCCTCGATGGGCCTTATGGAACCATCTTGTTCTGTAATAAATAAGACAGCAATGTTTAGTAAATGGGTTTTACATTCATCCTGAGCAATGCTAAAGACGACAAATTTCAAATGTTTTTTCTTTAAATTTCCATTTAGTTTTCATGACTATAAAATCACAGCGGTGACCTTGGGACCTCGTCCTCAGCAGCAGTAGAGACAGACAGAATGCCCCACTATGGCGTTCTCCATCATATAAAATAGATTCACCATGGAGAATAAAGCTGTCCATACAACAGCCTAGGGGCTGAAGAAAAAAATAAATGAACCGATTCTTTCATCCACGGTATTAAGCATGAATGGTGAGGTTCCTTCACCGAGCCGTAATTTATCCAATCTACCAAAAGTGGCTTTAATATTCTTACCTTGCAACCCATTCAGAGTTGGCTCTCCATCGACCGTTATAATGGAGATAGGCGGTCTTCTTTTCCAGAACAAGATTTCTTCCCCGCAGACTGTACAATTTGGAGTCCTGGGAAGCAATCTGATGATGCACCCATGGTGGAACCGGTGCTGGCAGGTCAGTGTGCTGGTTTCTTCCAACACCTTCATTTCCTGCGAGCACAGTGAGCACACAGGAGGCCCCTCCGTCTCTTGGTTCCTAGGAGAGGGTCTTGGGAGGCTCGCCGATTCCACGTTTCCTCCATCAATGGGAGCGTGACTCCCATCCCTCTGAGGGGACTCACAAATCTCCCGTCGTCTGGTTCTTCGGGGGAGCTCCATTTCAGGTTCACTGTCCGGTGGTGTTGCCCTTGATATCGTGCTCGAATCGATCGGGATATGTTGCTCTGCAATAATAATGAGACAGCGGTGTTTAGCAAATTGGAATACTCTACTGAGCAATGCTAAAGACAGTTTATTTATTTTTTTCAGAAAATATATAACATTTGGGGGCTTTTAACCCATTGTAAATTTTAACATGTAGGTACAAAATGAAAAAAGTCTCAGACAGTGAAAGGGTTAAAGAGGAACTAAACTTCCACTATGAGCAGGCAGGCATCTTATTACAGAAGAGACATGCAATGTATGGTACTATAGAGGCATCCAATGTCTCTTAGGTAATACACACTTACCTGTCTGCTCACAGTGATCGCTGCAATGTAAAAGGAGCTGCGCATGCACAGCTCAGCTAACAGCGGCTTGGCTGATCCTGTGTGCTGGGATGACTATCTCCTTCACATGCTCAGGAGTGATGTCATCCCACCAATGGAGATGGCCAAAACCTGGCACAAGATGCTGGCACTAGCAAGAGGGTGTTGGGAGGTTGAGTATCCTTGGCTTTAGGAGCTATATGGTGTTTGGCAGGTAAATTAACAAGCCAAATGAGATGGCAGATGTGAGTCTGACCAATCAGAAACCATTTCCTGATTTATTTTATAGCCAACCAAAACTTCCTTTCACTGAGCAGAAGGCTTGATTTATCTAAGATAATCGGTTTTATTCCTCTTATTTTCCCTCTTGTCCAGAGTTGGGCCTCTATTATTATTATTGTAGTTTCTCCGATCAACAGGAGAGCAGCTCCTGTCCCTCTGATCGGAGTCATTTTCACTCCTTTGTCTGTGTCGGCCGGGAGCTCGGTGAGTCGGGTCGCGGGTCCCGCGGACTCGATGTCCGCGGGGATACCAACGATCGTCTCACGGAGAGGAAGAACGGGGAGATGCTAATGTAAACAAGCATCTCCCCGTTCTGCCTAGTGACAGTGTCACTGATCGGGGGGCGGTGATCAGTGGATGTCACACACAGCCCCTCCCCCTCACAATTAGAAACACTCCCCAGGACACACTTAACCCCTACAGCACCACCTAGTGTTAACCCCTTCACTGCCAGTCACATTTACACAGTAATCAGTGCAATTTTAATTGCACTGATTGCTGTATAAATGTAAATGGTCCGAAAATCGTGCCAAAATTGTCCGACGTGTCCGCCATAATGTCGCAGTCACGATAAAAATCACTGATCACTGCCATTACTGATTAAAAAAAAAAAAATAATAAAAAATGCCATAAAACTATCCCCTATTTTGTAGACGCTATAACGTTTGTGCAAACCAATCAATAAACGCTTATTACGATTTTTTTTTTTTTTTTTACCAAAAATATGTAGAATACGTATCGGCCTAAATTGAGGAAAAAAAGTTTTTTAAAATATTTTTGGGGGATATTTATTATAGCAAAAAGCAAAAAATAATACTTTTTTTTTTTTTTTAAATTGTCGCTCTTTTTTTTTTTTATAGCGCAAAAAATAGAAACCGCAGAGGTGATCAAATACCACAAAAAGAAAGCTCTATTTGTGGGAGAAAAAGGACGTCAATTTTGTTTTGGAGCCACGTCGCACGACCGCGCAATTGTCAGTTAAAGCGACGCAGTGCTGAATCGCAAAAAGTGCTCTGGTCTTTGGCCAGCAAAATGGTCCGGGGCTGAAGTGGTTAACCACTTAAGCCCCGCTCACTGTATATATACGTCATTTTTTTGGAGATGGATATCTCGGTAACGGCAGCAGCTGCTGCCACAACCGGGATATCCATCTTTACAGTGAGCGATTCTGTACACGATAACGGTGGTCTCTGCGGCGGGTTCGCCGCGAGATCACTGTTATCGGCGGCGGGAGAGGTGCCACCCCCCCTCCCGCCGCTCTCCCGCGCCTTCCGCCTCTTACTGGAGCCGTCGGTAACGGCGGAGGCGATCGGGTCCTTTCCCTGCTGAGGTATGGAGACAAGTGAGGCCAAGATGGCCCCCACCCGTCTCCATACCATGTGACGGCCGGAGCGACGTCATTCGACGGCTCCGCCCACTCTCTTAAAGGCACAAATTTTTTTGGTGTCATTTTTTTAAACGACTTATTTTTTTTTTTTTTTTTTTTTTGCATTCTAGTGTAAATATGAGATCTGAGGACTTTTTGACCCCAGATCTCATATTTAAGAGGACCTGTCATGCTTTTTTCTATTACAAGGGATGTTTACATTCCTTGTAATAGGAATAAAAGTGATCCAAATTTTTTTTTTTTTTTAAAAACAGTGAAAAAATAAATAAAATAAATAATAAAAAAAAAAAAAAAATTTTTTTTAAAGCGCCCTGTCCCGACGAGCTCGCACGCAGAAGCGAACGCATACGGGAGTAGCGCCCGCATATGAAAACGGTGGTCAAACCACACATGTGAGGTATCGCCGCGACCGGTAGAGTGAGAGCAATAATTCTAGCCCTAGACCTCCTCTGTAACGCAAAACATGCAATCTGTAGAATTTTTTAAACGTCGCCTATGGAGATTTTTAAGGGTAAAAGTTTGACGCTATTCCACGAGCGGGCGCAATTTTGAAGCGTGACATGTTGGGAATCAATTTACTTGGCGTAACATTATATTTCACAATATAAAAAAAAATTGGGCTAACTTTACTGTTGTCTTATTTTTTTTTTTCAAAAAAGTGAATTTTTTCCAAAAAAAGTGCGCTTAGAAGACCGCTGCGCAAATACGGTGCAAAAAAAAGTATTGCAATGACCGCCATTGTATTCTCTAGGATGTTAGAAAAAAAACAATATATAATGTTTGGGGGTTCTAAGTAATTTTCTATCAAAAAAACCTGTTTTAAACTTGTAAACACCTAAAATCCAAAACGAGGCTGGTCTTTAAGTGGTTAATCACAACACTTTGATAACATTCGTGTTCTTTAACAGTAAACTGTAAAGCTGTCAGCTGATCGGCCTTTAGTGGCTCTGATTTTAGGCACAGGGCCCAGAATAGAGAGCAACTGAGCATGTGCAGAGCAGGGGGAGACGCTGCATTACTGGATTCTACACATTATAGGCAGCGATTTATTAATGTTTTACATAGGTCACCTCAGGCCGGCCCCTTTTGCAGGTATAGATATCAGGACTGAAGTTCCACTTTAAATTTCATGTTTTTCAGAAATGTGCATAAGTACAAAAAAAATTAAAACCGCCCCTGTCAGTGAAAGTGTTACGAGTTATGTGATGTTTGTCGGGTAAAGGAAGGATGCGAATTCGGCTCACACGTATTTCTGACCAATTTAGAAAACATTTCCAGATTGTTTTAGAAACTTCCCTTCACAGAGCAGAAGCCGCGATTTCTCAAATCTAAGTAAATCGGTGTTTAATATTCTTACCTTCCTCGTTGTCCGATGCTGGGCCTCTATCATTCGTGGTCAGGTGACGAAGTGCCAGTCCTTCCCAGAACTGGCCAGGGGCCTCCATGGTGATGGTTCCAAATGGAGGAATTGTCCATGTGTTCTAGAAGTGAGAAGAAAGTAGACATATTAGGGGTTTGTGAAAGGAAATGTTAATGCCGTATAATGAAAACAACCAGCTTTACTGGGCAATAGGAAAAGCGGGAGACACTTACCACCGTGGTCCATTGGATGCTCATGTCACAGGTTGGGCAGTTTGGCCGATCAAGGAATAATCTCTTGATGCACCTGTGATGGAACTGGTGGTTGCAGGCCAGTGTGCCGATTTCCTGTGGCACATTCAATGAACGTGTACAGAGGGAGCACACAGGCCCCTGTTCACTTTGCTGGTCCCTTGAATCGGATCTTCTTCTGCCGTGTTCTGTAATAACAATGAGACAATTAAGTTTAGAAAATAGAAATTCCCAACTGAGACATTCTTTACATTTCAGGCTTTATCTCATAAGTGATCATTTCCCTCAGCAGCAGAAGAGGCTTGGTGACGGATTCCGTATTGCATTTTATTTAACCACTTGCTACCGGTAAGTCGCTGGACTTCAAGCAGTTATACCGGGATGAGGGGCGGCTGCAGTCATCACCCTGTTTTTTTTTTAGAGCCGACGGTCGTCTCTCTTGTAAAAGCATTCCTAGTGGCTAACAAGCACGTTGGATTGCTTTGTACAAGCGGCAGGAGGAGACATCCCACCTCCCTCCGCTGTGCCCGGGACTCTCCCGTCCCATCGGGAGACCTAAGTGACCAGCCGGCACGTCCGCTGGACAGCCGAACAAAGCCTGGATCGGTTTTGGTCAGCATTCCACTATGGTGACCCGGAAGCCATGACCTGACATCACATGCTATGGCGCCATTTTAAAAAAAATCAAAAGCATTTGATTACTCCAATCTTGGCGTTTTGAATGCTTTTAAGGGCAGAGGAGGAATGTGGGGTCTTAGAGACATTGGATCTCTCCATAAAGAGGACCTGTCACCACCTATTGATGTTAGAAAAGGATGTTTACATTCCTTGTGAGAGCAAGAAAAGCGATGAAAAATTTTTTTAAAGCAACAGTGTAAAAAAAAATAAAAAAATAAAACTCCGCCATGCTCACATGCAAAGGCGCATGTCGGTCCCGCATGTACGCAAACAGCAATCGTTCCACACATGTGAGGTATCGCTGCGAACATCCGATCATGGGCAGAAATTCTATCACCAGACCTCCTCTGTAAATCTAAAGTGGTGACCTGTAAAGACTTTTAAAGCATCGCCTATGGACAGTAAAATTTATGTTTGTTACCATTGTGTGAGTGTGCGCAATTTTAAAGAGTGACATGTTTGGTATCTATTTACTTTCCGTAACATCATCTTTTATATTTTTCTAAACACATTGGGTTATGTATTGTGAGTTTTTTTTTTTTTGTTTTTTTGTTTTTTTTGCATTAACATTGAAAATTTTTTTTACCCAAAAATTGGGTTGTAAACCCGCTGCACAAATACCGCGTGACATAAAAAAAAATTGCAAAACGGATTGTTACATCTAAACAAAACTGTCAGAAAAAGTCCGAGTGGTTAATATAAAATAAATGGAATATCCAAAACGGAGTTGGGGTGATATTTGTGAAAACTCGGCTCATTGAAATACATTAATTTTAAATGCTTTTATAAATGCAGCTGGCTGCATGTGGTGTAAACGATCCCTATTACGATCCCTATTGCTGAGCCTCAGGTCACACATCTCACACACATGGTATACGGCTGTCTATATTTAGACATGTAACGTGTAATCTTCAGATCTAGACTGAAAATAACTGAGGGCGATCGTCTACAGCGGACACAGTCCAGGTTGCAGGGGGGGGGGGTCAGCGGTGGAAAATATGCATTTGATAAACAGCTGCACTAATATGGTGTGAGATAAAAAGAAAACATTGACACCATCGTATTCTCCGGGGTCTCGGCTTTCAGAAAATATATCATATTGGGGAACTTTAAAATCATCTTTTGGTTTAAAATCTGCCTTTTAACATGTGAGTAGAAAATGGCAAAACCCTTCTGGCAGTGAAAGGGTTAGGAGCTGAATGGCATTTGCCTGGTAAACAAACGAGCCCAAGCAATCAGAAAACATTTCCTGATTATTGTATAACCAACCAAAACTTCCCTTCACTGAGCAGAACCTTTTATTAAATCCCCTTGAAGGCGGGGCCTTTTTCTGACATTTGTTGCTTACAAGTTAAAATCCGTATTTTTTGCTAGAAATTTACTTTATAACCCCCAAACATTATATATTATTTAAGCAGAGGCCCTAAGGAAGAAAATGGTGGGTGCTGCAATTTTTTATGCCACACGGTTTTTGTGTAGTGTGTTTTTTTGGAAAAAATACACTTTAACCCCCTTGGCGCTGACCGCACACAAACCTGACCCCTTGGTCGGCCTGGCCTTGGCACTGCGTATGTGTGGGCATGAGCGCCGATAGAGCTGTGCTGAGAGCACGCGCCCTGCGCACTCCCAGCACACTGACCCGGCGGCTCACGAAAAGCTCCCAAATGCTTCTTACGATTTTTTTCCAATCATGTGACCACCATGACAGCCAATCCTGGAGGTCACATGGTCACAAGCCCTGCCCCTCCTCCCAGGATGCCAAACACCTTAAAGGGCCGACACACTGTATTTTCACAGCGGTCTTTCAAACACAATTTTTTTTTGGGGGGGGGGGGGGAATACACTTAATTAAAAAAAAAATGTAAGTTAGCCCAAATATTTTTGTATAATGTGAAATTACATAGATTTTATGCCGAGTAAATGGATACCTAACATGTCACGCTTTAAAATTGCATACGCTCGTGGAATGGTGACAAACCACAGTACTTAGAAATCTCCATAGGTGATGCTTTAAAAAATGTAATGGTTACCAGTTTAGAGTTACAGAGGAGGTCTAGTGCTAGAATTATTGCTCTCGCTCTGTCAATCATGGCGCTACCTCACATTTACAGTAGGGCTGCAACTAACGATTATTTTCATAATCGATTAGTTGGCCGATTATTGTTTCGATTAATCGATTATTCGGTTAATAACCTTATAAAAGGAAGTGTGGTGTATAATTTAGTTAATGTGTACAGTTTTAAAAAAAGGTAATTTATTCTTAAATATCTCTATGCAATGGTAAATATGAATAACCAACTAAATGGTCAGGGAGCAAAATATCGAATCCACTCTGAGCATAACAGACAGAAGACATATACTGTATATACGATTAGAGGAGATATACTGTATATACTATTAAAGGGTGAATCTGGTAGATATCATCAGACTCGGTGATCAAATTTTTTTATCAAAAACAATGTCTTCCTTCAAAAAAATTGTAATTTTAAGAACGTTCGTTCTTTCATTCAGTGAATGTACAAAGAGTTTTCGTCTGAATATTCTCGTCTGAAAATTGATCCGCGTGGCCAGCATAAGGCTCGGTACACACCTATGCAGTTTGCTTTTCATCTGTTTCTGCAGTGCTTTTTGCTGTGCGTTTTGATTTTTGTGCACGTGATTTTGCTGCGATTTGCGTTTTTGCATTTTTTTGGCCAATTTGTTGTTGGGCAGATTAAAAAACACAAATTGCTGCAAAAACGCATTACATGCTTTTCTGCAGCTTCTCTATTGAAGTATATTGAACCAAAAAAGCACCGTTTTGTGTGAACGTGTCCCATAGGAAGCCATGTGAATGAACTGTGGTGCGTTTCTGCAAAAAGCACCAAAAAACACACAGATGTGAACCAGGTCTAAGACGTTTAGTAACATAATGGGGTGATAAAAACTAAAATTAGCCCTTTATAGTACAAAAAAAAGCAGATAATCACTACTGTAAGGGGTTAATGTAGAACTGTGAAAGTAATATTTGCAGTAGCGATTATTTGCTCTTTTTGTACTATAAAGGGCTCATTTTAGTTTTTTTTTAACCCTATTATGTTACTGGCCGATTAATCGATTATGAAAATAGTAATCGATTTAATTTCATAATCGATTAGTTGTCGATTAATCGATTAGTTGTTTCAGCCCTAATTTACAGTGAGTTTACATTTGTGGGCGTGACTCACATATGCGTTCGCTTTGGCGCAGAAGCACAGAGGGATGGGGCGCTTAATACTTTTTTTTTTTTTTTTCTTATTTTTATATTGTCCCTTTTTATTTATTTATTTTAATCACTTTTATTGCTGTCAGAGGGAATGTAAACATCCCTTGTGACAGTGATAGGCAGTGACGGGTCCTCTTTATGGAGGGATTGGGGGTCTAATGAGATCTCAAACCCTTCCACTGCACTTGAAAGTAAACAGGAAGTGACGCAACATTATCTTTCACATTATAGGAAAAAATTGGGCTAACTTTACTGTTTTCTTCATTTATTGTTTTTATTTAAAAAAGTGTACTTTTTCCAAAAAAAAATTGATTGCGCAAATACAGTGTGACATAAAGTATTGCAACAATCTCCATTTTATTCTCTATGGTCTCTGCTAAAAATATATATATATATATATATATATATATATATATATATATATATATATATATATATATATATATATATATATATATATATATATATATATATATATTTTTTAGCAGAGACCATAGAGAATTATATATATATATATATAATGTTTGGGGGCTCTAAGTAATTTTTTAGCAAAAAAATTAATAAATAAATGGATTTCAACTTATAAAGAACAAATGTCAAAAATAGGCTCGCTCCTTAAGTGGTTAAAATTTAAAAAAGTGTATTCCCCCCCCCCCTTAAAACTGCGTTTTGAGAGACACCTGCGCAAATACCGCGTGACATAAAAAAATTGCAAAACCCACCAATTTATTCTCTAGGGCTTCAGCTTTAAAAAAATATATATATATGTATGTTTGTGGATTTTAACTAAATTTCTAGCAAAAAATGAATTTTCACATGTAAAGAAAAGGTGTCAGATTGGTCTATAATACGGTTCTGTGTTTATGGTATTCAGTAATAAAGTAATTTTAGTTTAGTTTCTGTTAATAATATGCGGTCTCTATAACAACACAGGCTGTACACAGCTGGTGTCAGTTTGCAATCATAATACTCGGTCTCCATGGTAACAGATTGCAGTCCCAGCTGGTGAGAGCCGGTCCATGTGTGAGAGCTGTGTAAAATCAGACCGATAATACACATTCCTGTCACTAGTTTTTAGGAAATCCAGACTCCTCCCATATCCTCCTCCTATGAGATGTGATTGGTGCTCGTCCTGTGATGGGAGGAACGGTTCTCATTTAGACATGAAGAGGTCTCATCAGCCTCCAGTTATCAGTGTAATAATCCTGTAATATAGGAAATATTTATTAGGAAAAGATTTACCGTCACGGCTGTGATGACGAGAATTGCGTCTTGTATTCGCTTGCATTGCGTCGGTAAAGATTTTTGTTAGTAGAAATAACGTTTATGTAGAAACACTCAGGAGAAGTCTCAAGAGATGTTGCTGGTTTAACAGTCAGACTGTAACTGACAAGCTCTCCAGCTGCAGCTCCTTATATAGGCTCCACACCTATGACATCATGAATGACATCATCAAGTCTGCATTTTTTTTTTTTTTCAAACAACTATATTAACTTGTAAATGTGAACATAGCTCAGTACATATTGGGAAATGACTGAATGCATCCAGTGGATCCGGAATTTACTAAAAGTGATATTTTTAGCCGAGATGTGAAGATGAATACAGACAGCCGGATATTTCTGCATGCGCGTTTACACGACTATGGATAGAGCTGCACAGTGGAGGGCAGGATTGACATGTTTGTTGTTTTATTTTTTTTTTAATAATCAAAGCTTTACAATAACTTTAAGTTTACTTGCAAGGAGAACTTGCCAAATTTATTTAGGAGCTAAAATTTCAATCTATTGTGTTTAGCCAATAAATATCACCTCTGTGCTTTCCATAGTGATTTAATCTCGTGTAAAACTTTCCTAATGTATTTATTCATCTTTATAAATGGAAATAAAGGAGGCTATTGGTAAAGCAGCTGCTATCATGTGACAATATCTCACCATTGTTACTCTTATTTTGCTACTTCCTAATAATTTCAAATTGGAAAAATATAGAGTTGGTTTATGTAAACCTTTTACAAATAACTTCTCTTATTTGCTCCTTCTTTAGTCTGTTGAAGCTTTTATGTCAGGACAAAATGTAAATAAACTGCAAAACATGCAAATTTCCCCAGATTTTATCCCTTTAACCACTTGCCTACTGGGCACAAACACCCCCTTCCTGCCCAGGCGCCATTTTTCAGCTTTCAGCACTGTCGCACTTTGAATGACAATTGCGCGGTCATACTACACTGTACCCAAACACATTTTTTGTCATTTTATTCACACAAATAGAGCTTTCTTTTGCTGGTATGTAATCACTGCTGGGTTTTTTATTTTTTACAAAAAAAAAAAAAAAAAGACCAAAAATTTTGAAAAATAATAGTTTTTTTTACTTTTTTTTTCGGTCAGTAAGTTTTGTAACTAAGTAATTTTTCGTCTTCACTGATGGGCACTGATAGGCTGAGCTGGTGGGCATTGATGAGGTGGCACTTATGGGCACTGACGAGGCGGCACTAATGAGGAGGCACTAATATGTCACACTTCTAGGCACTGATAGGTGACACTGATATGTGGCATTGATGAGCACTGATAGGCGGCACTGATGGGCACTGTTAGGTGGCATTAATAGGTGGCACTGGTGGGTACGGATAGGTGGCATGGATAGGCATTGATGGGTGGCACTGATGGGGTGACACTGATGGGCATTGATGGACAGCAATGATGGGCTGCACTGATAGGCGGCACTAATTGCCAGCACTAATTGCCAGCACTGACTGGCATGGCTAATGGGCACTGATTTGTGGGCAGTGTGGGCACTGATTGCTGCCACTGGTGGGCTTTGATCACTGGCATTGGTGGGCATGGTATTTTATTTATTTATGTCAGTTTATATATTGTAATCAGGGTATTGATCAGTGCCCTGATTACTTCCCTAGATGTCTCCCTGTGAGGAGATGCCGCTGATCGGCTCTCCTCTCCCCGCACTCTGTCAGTGTGAGGCGAGGAGAGCCGATTACTGGCATCTCCGTGTTTACATGTGACCGGCTGTGATTGGACACAGCCGATCACATGGTTAAAGAGCCGCAGACACGGCTCTTTACGCAGATCAGTGTCGCATCATGTCCTAGCAACACAGTGCGGCCACGATCGCCGCGGTGCGCTTCCCCGTGGGCGCGCGCAAGTGGCCGTTCTGTGCCGCCGTCATATGACGGCAGCCCAGAACAAGAGCTGCACCGCCCCGCTGTCATATGACGGCGGCCCAGAACAAGAGCTGCACCGCCCCGCTGTCAATTGACGGTGGCCCAGAACAAGAGCTGTACCGCCCCGCTGTCATATGACGGTGGCCCAGAACAAGAGCTGCACCGCCCCGCTGTCATATGACGGCAGCCCAGAACAAGAGCTGCACCGCCCCGCTGTCATATGACGGCAGCCCAGGACAAGAGCTGCACCACCCCGCTGTCATGACGGCGGCCCAGAACAAGAGCTGTACCGCCCCGCTGTCATATGACGGTGGCCCAGAACAAGAGCAGCACCGCCCCGCTGTCATATGACGGTGGCCCAGAACAAGAGCTGCACCGCCCCGCTGTCATATGACGGTGGCCCAGAACAAGAGCTGTACGGCCCCGCTGTCATATGACGGTGGCCCAGAACAAGAGCTGCACTGCCCCGCTGTCATATGACGGCGGCCCAGAACAAGAGCTGCACCGCCCCGCTGTCATATGACGGCGGCCCAGAACAAGAGCTGCACCGCCCCGCTGTCATATGACGGTGGCCCAGAACAAGAGCTGCACCGCCCCGCTGTCATATGACGGCGGCCCAGAACAAGAGCTGCACCGCCCCGCTGTCATATGACGGTGGCCCAGAACAAGAGCTGCACCGCCCCGCTGTCATATGACGGTGGCCCAGAACAAGAGCTGTACCGCCCCGCTGTCATATGACGGTGGCCCAGAACAAGAGCTGTACCGCCCCGCTGTCATATGACGGTGGCCCAGAACAAGAGCTGCACCGCCCCGCTGTCATATGACGGCGGCCCAGAACAAGAGCTGCACCGCCCCGCTGTCATATGACGGCGGCCCAGAACAAGAGCTGCACCGCCCCGCTGTCATATGACGGCGGCCCAGAACAAGAGCTGCATCGCCCCGCTGTCATATGACGGCGGCCCAGAACAAGAGCTGCATCGCCCCGCTGTCATATGACGGCGGCCCAGAACAAGAGCTGCATCGCCCCGCTGTCATATGACGGGGGCCCAGAACAAGAGCTGCATCGCCCCGCTGTCATATGACGGCGGCCCAGAACAAGAGCTGCATCGCCCCGCTGTCATATGACGGCGGCCCAGAACAAGAGCTGCACCGCCCCGCTGTCATATGACGGCGGCCCAGAACAAGAGCTGCATCGCCCCGCTGTCATATGACGGGGGCCCAGAACAAGAGCTGCACCGCCCCGCTGTCATATGACGGCGGCCCAGAACAAGAGCTGCACCGCCCCGCTGTCATATGACGGCGGCCCAGAACAAGAGCTGCACCGCCCCGCTGTCATATGGCGGCGGCCCAGAACAAGAGCTGCACCGCCCCGCTGTCATATGACGGGGGCCCAGAACAAGAGCTGCACCGCCCCGCTGTCATATGACGGCGGCCCAGAACAAGAGCTGCACCGCCCCGCTGTCATATGACGGCGGCCCAGAACAAGAGCTGCACCGCCCCGCTGTCATATGACGGGGGCCCAGAACAAGAGCTGCACCGCCCCGCTGTCATATGACGGCGGCCCAGAACAAGAGCTGCACCGCCCCGCTGTCATATGACGGCGGCCCAGAACAAGAGCTGCACCGCCCCGCTGTCATATGACGGCGGCCCAGAACAAGAGCTGCACCGCCCCGCTGTCATATGGCGGCGGCCCAGAACAAGAGCTGCACCGCCCCGCTGTCATATGACGGCGGCCCAGAACAAGAGCTGCACCGCCCCGCTGTCATATGACGGCGGCCCAGAACAAGAGCTGCACCGCCCCGCTGTCATATGGCGGCGGCCCAGAACAAGAGCTGCACCGCCCCGCTGTCATGACGGCGGCCCAGAACAAGAGCTGTACCGCCCCGCTGTCATATGACGGTGGGTGGGCGGCAACTAGTTAAAGACCCTGCAAGTACAGAAAAGTAATTTTTCATCTGCCAGAAATTCACTCCGCGCCTAATTCCCTGCTGGGCCTTTTTTCTGGACTAAAATTGCCTGGAATTGTCAGCCTTGCCCGGCCAATTGTTGGTAAACGACTTCATTCCCCCCATTCATCTCCACAACATCTAATCGTTCTGTAGTCCAACGAGTTGGAAGGACTCCTTGAGAGAACCATAAAGTACAGCAAACAGGTGTGGTGTCAGGATTTTTTTGTGTTTTTTTTTTTTTTGTTTTTTTTTGTTTTGCACAGAAAAAACAAAATGCTTTCAATGGAATAATAAACAGACTAAAAGGAAACTATTAATTATAAATTCACCGTCAAGGTTTACATACACCTTAACCACTTCACACCCGCGCTATAGCCGAAAGACGGCCACAGCGTGTACTGCAAGTGCCGGGAGGGCGTCCCTGGACCCACTTCTGTTTACTTCCGCGATGTGCGCTCACACGGGGGAATTCTGTGCTGGCCGTGTCCCTTGGACACAGCCAGTCACAGATCGCTGTAAATGGCCAATCACAGCGGCCGTTTACAGCGCGATTGGAGCCTCCAATGACAGATGATCTCAAATGTAAACATGAAATCATCTCTCATCGCCGGCTCTCCCTCCTCACACAGAGACAGCGGAGAGGAGAGAAGATCTGTGCTGCAGTGTGAGATGCCAACAGTTTAGTGAACATTTTACTAGTGAAAACACGTCAGTGCCCATACAGTGCCATCTGTCATCAGTGCCCATACAGTGCCATCTGTCATCAGTGCCCATACAGTGCCATCTGTCATCAGTGCCCATACAGTGCCATCTGTCATCAGTGCCCATACAGTGCCATCTGTCATCAGTGCCCATACAGTGCCATCTGTCATCAGTGCCCATACAGTGCCATCTGTCATCAGTGCCCATACAGTGCCATCTGTCATCAGTGCCCATACAGTGCCATCTGTCATCAGTGCCCATACAGTGCCATCTGTCATCAGTTACCATACAGTGCCATCTGTCATCAGTGCCCATACAGTGCCATCTGTCATCAGTGCCCATACAGTGCCATCTGTCATCAGTGCCCATACAGTGCCATCTGTCATCAGTGCCCATACAGTGCCATCTGTCATCAGTGCCCATACAGTGCCATCTGTCATCAGTGCCCATACAGTGCCATCTGTCATCAGTGCCCATACAGTGCCATCTGTCATCAGTGCCCATACAGTGCCATCTGTCATCAGTGCCCATACAGTGCCATCTGTCATCAGTGCCCATACAGTGCCATCTGTCATCAGTGCCCATACAGTGCCATCTGTCATCAGTGCCCATACAGTGCCATCTGTCATCAGTGCCCATACAGTGCCATCTGTCATCAGTTACCATACAGTGCCATCTGTCATCAGTGCCCATACAGTGCCATCTGTCATCAGTGCCCATACAGTGCCATCTGTCATCAGTGCCCATACAGTGCCATCTGTCATCAGTGCCCATACAGTGCCATCTGTCATCAGTGCCCATACAGTGCCATCTGTCATCAGTGTCTATGTCCCTGCGACTAAAGATCTGTGTTTTCTTCTTAAAGGGGTATTTACATCACTGGCTCCAGCATCCTGGGGGGAGGAGTGAAGGCTCCGCGCATCAAAACCAACAACCTGGTCAGGTAAGTGTCCATCAGGCCTGCAGTGACCATTATAATTCCTTCTTCTTGTATTGGACTTGATGACGTAACGCTCCACTTCCCCTAAAATCTCATCATTTGAAGGTGAACTCCAGAGAATACGGATTAGGAATTCATATTTGTAAACTTGTAAAAATCCTCTAATAAGGTAATCCATGTATATATGTCAGCCACCCCCTCCCCCCACACACACACCTGTATATATGTCAGCCACCCCCTCCCCCCATACACACACCTGTATATATGTCAGCGCCCCCCCCCCCCCCACACACACCTGTATATATGTCAGCGCCCCCCCCCCCCCCCACACACACACACACCTGTATATATGTCAGCGCCCCCCCCCCACCACACACACCTGTATATATGTCAGCGCCCCCCCACACACACACACACCTGTATATATGTCAGCGCCCCCTCCCCCCGCACACACACCTGTATATGTCAGCGCCCCCTCCACACACCAGGTGTGTGTGTGGGGGGGCGCTGACATATATACAGGTGTGTGTGTGTGTGGGGGGGGGCGCTGACATATATACAGGTGTGTGTGTGGGGCGCTGACATATATACAGGTGTGTGTGGGGGGGGGGGGCGCTGACATATATACAGGTGTGTATGGGGGGGCTGACATATATACAGGTGTGTATGGGGGGGGGGGGCTGACATATATACAGGTGTGTATGGGGGGGGGCTGACATATATACAGGTGTGTGTGTGGGGGGGGGCTGACATATATACAGGTGTGTGTGTGGGGGGGCGCTGACATATATACAGGTGTGTGTGTGGGGGGGCGCTGACATATATACAGGTGTGTGTGTGTGTGGGGGGGCGCTGACATATATACAGGTGTGTGTGTGGGGGGGCGCTGACATATATACAGGTGTGTGTGTGTGTGTGTGTGTGTGTGTGGGGGGGGGGCGCTGATATATATACAGGTGTGTGTGTGTCTGTGGGGGGGGGGGCGCTGACATATATACACCCCCCCCCCCACACACCTGTATATGTCAGCGCCCCCACACACACACACACCTGTATATATGTCAGCGCCCCCACCCACACACCACCCCCCCTCCCCCACACACACACCTGTATATGTCGGCGCCCCCCTTCACACACACACCTGTATATGTCGGCGCCCCCCTTCACACACACACCTGTATATGTCAGCGCCCCGCCGGCCCCTCCACACACACATACCTGTATATATGTCACCGCCCCCCCCACACACACACCTGTATATATGTCACCCCCCCCCCACACACACACACCTGTATATATGTCACCCCCCCCACACACACACACACCTGTATATATGTCACCCCCCCCACACACACACACACACCTGTATATATGTCACCGCCCCCCCACACACACACCTGTATATATGTCACCCCCCCCCCCCCACACACACACCTGTATATATGTCACCCCCCCCCCCCACACACACACACCTGTATATATGTCACCCCCCCCCCCCCACACACACACACACCTGTATATATGTCACCCCCCCCCCCCCCCACACACACACACCTGTATATATGTCACCCCCCCACACACACACACACCTGTATATATGTCACCCCCCCCCACACACACACACACACACCTGTATATATGTCACCCCCCCCACACACACACACACCTGTATATATGTCACCCCCCCCACACACACACACACCTGTATATATGTCACCCCCCCCACACACACACACACCTGTATATAGGTCACCCCCCCCCACACACACACACCTGTATATATGTCACCCCCCCCCACACACACACCTGTATATATGTCACCCCCCCACACACACACACCTGTATATATATGTCACCCCCCCCACACACACCACACACCTGTATATATGTCACCCCCCCACACACACACACACCTGTATATATGTCACCCCCCACACACACACACACCTGTATATATGTCACCCCCCCCACACACACACACACCTGTATATAGTCACCCCCCCCCACACACACACACCTGTATATATGTCACCCCCCCCCCCACACACACACCTGTATATATGTCACCCCCCCACACACACACACCTGTATATATATGTCACCCCCCCCCCACACACACACACACACCTGTATATATGTCACCCCCCCCACCACACACACCTATATATATGTCACCCCCCCTCGATGTCTAAAATCAATGACACGAGAACTGCAGAAACTGTGAGATCTCCCAGCAGCCCTTTCTCTATACACAGTGTGTGCAGGCTTTTGAGAGTCATGACGGCAGCATTGTTTTGCTGTAAAAAAAAAAATTAAGAAAAGGGTGCGGTGATAGGTGAGTTCTGTTGAGTAGCGAAGAATAGAAGGCCTTGCGGAGAGGGGCCGGGGGTGGGGAGGGTGAGTAGGTGGCCTTGCGGAGAAGTGCTGGAGGGAGTAGGCGGCCTTGCGGAGAGGGGCTGGGGGGGCAGTAGGCGGCCTTGCGGAGAGGGGCTGGGGGGGCGGAGTAGGTGGCCTTGCGGAGAGAGGCTGGGGGGAATACGCGGTCTTGCGGAGAGGGGCTGGGGGGAATACACGGTCTTGCGGAGAGGGGCTGGGGGGAATACGCGGTCTTGCGGAGAGGGGCTGGGGGGAATACGCGGTCTTGCGGAGAGGGGCTGGGGGGAATACGCGGTCTTGCGGAGAGGGGCTGGGGGGAATACGCGGTCTTGCGGAGAGGGGCTGGGGGGAATACGCGGTCTTGCGGAGAGGGGCTGGGGGGAATACGCGGTCTTGCGGAGAGGGGCTGGGGGGAATACGCGGTCTTGCGCAGAGGGGCTGGGGGGAATACGCGGTCTTGCGGAGAGGGGCTGGGGGGAATACGCGGTCTTGCGGAGAGGGGCTGGGGGGAATACGCAGTCTTGCGGAGAGGGGCTGGGGGGAGTACGCGGTCTTGCGGAGAGGGGCTGGGGGGTGTAGGCGGCCTTGCGGAGAGAAGCTGGGGGGGGAGTAGAGGCCTTGCGGAGAATGGCTGGGGGGGGACTAGGCGGCATTGTGGAGAGGGGCTGTGGGGAGTAGGCGACCTTGCGGAGAGGGGCTGGGGGGAGTAGACGACCTTGCGGAGAGGGGCTGGGGGGAGTAGACGACCTTGCGGAGAGGGGCTGGGGGGAGTAGACGACCTTGCGGAGAGGGGCTGGGGGGAGTAGACGACCTTGCGGAGAGGGGCTGGGGGGAGTAGACGACCTTGCGGAGAGGGGCTGGGGGGAGTAGGCGACCTTGCAGAGAGGGGCTGGGGGGAGTAGGCGGCCTTGCGGAGAGGGGCTGGGGGGAGTAGGCGGCCTTCTAGTAAGCTACCTAACCTCACCCACTCAGCTGCGGACAGTGTCAGGTCAGACGTGTTCTCTGGGGACGGGGTGATGGCTCATGGGGGGGACGTCACTGTTAATCTGTGAAATTGATGTTTTTTATTCCAGCGTTTCTCAGGAAACACTCCGGAGACCATCGGGAGAAACAACTACCATGCAGGTCAGTCCTCTGCATTGTCTGCTCACAGGGGTGGGCTTCTGGCTCACAGGGCATGCTGGGACATGTTAATTCTCACCACCTAAGGAGTGCCCTGACCCCATTCTATCCTAACTTGAATGGGGAAATGGGTCAGATGGTTATTATGAGATATATGTAGACACCAGATGATCCAGCATTGAGTAACTGACAACAGTCATTTGTTTCACATCTCTCATGTGCTAATTGTCTGCTGATTATTTCTGGGTGTGTTCCTGCCCACCTTAGATGGCATGGTGGCAACCCCTCATAATGGGCACAGCAGGTGTACAGACCCAGGAACTCAGCACAGAGATGGTGGGAACCCCTCATAATGGGCACAGCGGGTGTACAGACCCCGGAACTCAGCACAGGGATGGTGGGAACCCCTCATAATGGGCACAGCGGGTGTACAGACCCAGGAACTCAGCACAGGGATGGTGGGAACCCCTCATAATGGGCACAGCGGGCGTACAGACCCGGGAACTCAGCACAGGGATGGTGAGAACCCCTCATAATGGGCACAGCGGGTGTACAGACCCGGGAACTCAGCACAGGGATAGTGGGAACCCCTCATAATGGGCACAGCGGGTGTACAGACCCGGGAACTCAGCACAGGGATGGTGGGAACCCCTCATAATGGGCCACAGTTAGTGTACAGACCCGGGAACTCAGCACAGGGATGGTGGGAACCCCTCATAATGGGCACAGTGAGTGTACAGACCCGGGAACTCAGCACAGGGATGGTGGGAACTCCTCATAATGGGCACAGCGGGTGTACAGACCCAGGAACTCAGCACAGGGATGGTGGGAACCCCTCCTAATGGGATATGGTTGTAGTAGACTGTAAGGCCATACTGTAGCTCTGCATTCTGCAATGTGGTCACTAGATGGCGGCATTGTAGTGTGGTGGTTTGCTGTACTTTAGGACAATGTCCTCTTTGTATGAGGCTCTCAGATTCTCTCCCCTCGGTAAAAATGAGCGGAATGTTCATTCCTCCTGGATCTCCTTTCAGGGTTCCCTCTGATGATATGAGAAGACTTTCCCTCTGATCATCACCCGGATAAAATGTCTGTATTGTGAATTGTCTCCTATTATTCAGGATCTGGTGTCACATTTATCTTGTATCTGTAGGGTTCTCCATGTTTGGCGCCGGCCTTACGGGGGCTTTTCTAACCTCTTCTAGAGAATACCAAATAGTGTAAGGGTAAGAGAGAGTGCTTAAGAGGTTCCCTAAACCATCCCATTTTGAGACACTCCACCAGGACCATCTGCGCCCCTTACACCGGCCAACCAGCCTATCTACCTGTATATGCTGATATTTCTGGGTTGAGGTTCCTTACCTTTTGGACCCCAGCACGCACATAGGCACCTACCCCAACTCGGGGTGTGGTGTTTTCAACAATATTTGGTATTCTCTAGCCTAGCATAGTGTTCTATGGTCAGCTAGTGGATGTCACGTCCATCGGGCCAGGCATGGGGTCATGAAATTCCCTTTCTTTTAATCATGTGGATATTTATATACAGTGTCAATGATATAATATGTAAATTTCTCTTTGTGAACCCTGATGAAGGAAAGATTTTCCGAAACAGCGTCTGGTTCAAAGAAACTACACAATCTTTCATTGACAGTTTTTTTTACATACCCACATTTATGTATTACTGTGTTCTCAATATGATATGTATTTTTCATGTTTTTTTTTTTTTCTGAATAAAATTTTCTATACTTATATTTCTTATATGTGGTAGTGTCCTATAAAGTCCCACTTAGGGGTATTCCATCCTCTTCCACGATTTATTGGGATGTGGCACACCCTTCTATGATACTCCCTGTCAGATTATCCTCCTTGAGATCCTGAGAAGGACCATATTCCTCAACCACCAAAAGATGACTAATCAGAGATGGAATACGCTGGCAATGTCCGGTATAAGAAGCATGGTACATCTTCAACCAAAAAAGGAAAGTATATCTACTCTTACCGGAACAGGTGGACTCGAATGTCAGCGACAGAGTCATAAAGGCAAGGATGCCGGGATCGGCAGATCGACAAAATTCCAAGAAACCCAGGGCCTCCAGACACGACTCCGAAGGGTGTCCTGGACCACCACCAAACTGGACCTTTACTAAAGCCAGCAACCATACCAGACTGAAGTGCACTCATATGGTTGCTGGCTTTAGTAAAGGTCCAGTTTGGTGGTGGTCCATGACACCCTTCGGAGTCGTGTCTGTCGTATAATTATTTTACCCCCTCCCCCGATGTCGCCCTGTTTTAGGAGCTTGTGATAAAATATATATATTTGTTTTGTGGAGATCTATTTACAAAGGTGTTCCTTTCTCAACCAATGCCAGGAGTGTGTCATTCCGCCCCCCCCCCCCCCCCCCCTGATCACCGCAGTGACGGCGTATGTGACCGTTTTTATGTGACAAAAAATAAAGGTGCGCTGAGATGCGCAGGATTCCCTCCCACCATCTACAGACTGGAGAGTTTCTTGTGAGAATGGATCTATAGCGGATGATGTATATTTGTCTATATCTGTACATACCTTGTAGGAGGCGTATACATAGAATGCACGTGTCATCGCTGCCGCTAAATATCTGTGATTCGCGCTTCATATATATATATATACACACACACACATATATTTATACCTGGAGATCATATCCCCCCTTATGTATTTATACCTGGAGATCATATCCCCCTTATGTATTTATACCTGGAGATCATATCCCCCTTATGGATTTATACCTGGAGATCATATCCCCCCTTATGTATTTATACCTGGAGATCATATCCCCCTTATGTATTTATACATGGAGATCATATCCCCCTTATATATTTATACATGGAGATCATATCCCCCCTTATATATTTATACATGGTGATCATATCCCCCCTTATGTATTTATACATGGAGATCATATCCCCCTTATATATTTATACATGGAGATCATATCCCCCCTTATGTATTTATACATGGTGATCATATCCCCCCCTTATGTATTTATACATGTTGATCATATCCCCCCCTTATGTATTTATACATGTTGATCATATCCCCCCCTTATGTATTTATACATGGAGATCATATCCCCCCCTTATGTATTTATACATGGAGATCATATCCCCCCCCCTTATGTATTTATACATGGAGATCATATCCCCCCTTAATCTCCTTCTCGAGAGAGAATAAATTCATTTCCTCTAATCTTTCCTCATAGCTGAGCTCCTCTATGCCTCTTATCAGTTTGGTTGCTCTTCTCTGAACTTTCTCCAGTTCCCTGATATCCTTTCTGAGAACTGGAGCCCAAAACTGAACTTCATATTCCAGATGAGATCTTACTAATGATTTGTACAGATGATATCTCTCTCTCTGGAGTCCATACCTCTCTTATACAGGAAAGAAACCGCAGCTTGGCATTGCATGTTATTATTAAGCTTATGGTCTACTAGAACCCCCAGATCCTTCTCCACCATTGATTCCCCCAGTTGTGCTCCCCCTAGTATGTATGATGCATATTCTTAGCCCCCCCCCCAAGTGCAAAATGTTACATTTATCAACATTAAACCTCATTTGCCACTTAGTTGCCCAATCAGACAGAGCATTGAGGTTGGCTTGTAAGTTGGAGACATCCTGGAAGGATGTTATTCCACTGCATAGTTTGGTGTCATCTGCAAAGTCTGAAATCCCAGACCCAATATCATTTATAAATGATATTAAAAAGTAAGCGTCCCAGCACTGAACCTTGGGGTACACCACTGATAACCTTAGACCATTCAGAGTAAGAGTCATTAACCACTACTCTCTGAATTCATTTTTTTAGCCAGTTTTCTATCTATTTACAAACTGATATTTCCAAGCCTGTAGACCTTACCTTACACATGAGCTGTGTTTGAGGAACTGTGTCAAACTCCAAGTATCAGAAAAGAAAGAGGGCGCACCAACCTAGTGCATTACCACTGATAAACTTTAATGCAGCATAAAAACAGTAAAAATTATACTCACAAACGAGCTAGTATAAATAGCTTTCAAAAGGGCGCAAAAGCGCTGTTTCTGTGGATCGACACTCCAGGACCTGTTGCCGAGAGGATAAGACCAGCGCAAATGGCTGATGGCTTACGCGTTTCGGGTGATCACCCCTTTCTTCAGAGCCTAAGCGGACAATGGTATACCACGTCCACATCCACCCCTCTGTCCAAGTATACCACGTCCACATCCACCCCTCTGTCCAAGTATACCACGTCCACATCCACCCCTCTGTCCAAGTATACCACGTCCACCTCCACCCCTCTGTCCAAGTATACCACGTCCACCTCCACCCCTCTGTCCAAGTATACCACGTCCACCTCCACCCCTCTGTCCAAGTATACCACGTCCACAGCCACCCCTCTGTCCAAGTATACCACGTCCACAGCCACCCCTCTGTCCAAGTATACCACGTCCACAGCCACCCCTCTGTCCAAGGTTTTACTTACCTCTTCATAAAAAGAAATCAGGTTTGTTCGACAACTTCTGTCTTTCATGAATCCATGCTGTCTTTTGCTTAAAATATTTTTTTCAGCAAGAACTGGTCTATTTGGTCTTTTATTAAACGCTCCAGTATCTTCCCGACTATAAAAGTTAAACTAACAGGTCTATAGTTACTTGGTAAAGACTTTGATACCTTTTTAAATATAGGCACCACATTGGCCCTACGCCAATCCAGTGGTACTATTCCAGTCATTAACGAGTCCCTAAAAATTACATATAATGGCTTTGAAATTACAGAGCTCAATTATTTTAGGATCCGTGGGTGAATGCCATCAGGTCCAGATGCTTTGTCCACCTTTATTCTGTCTAAATATTTCTGGACCATATCACTTTTGAGCCATTGTGGATCATTTGGGGCTGTGTCACTACCACCCCCATTATGGACATGAGCTCCCCCATGCTCCTTTGTATCCACAGAGCTGAAGAAAGTATTTAATAAATTTGCCTTCTCTTTGTCCCCAGTCACCCACTCTAGATTATTTTGTAAAGGGCCTACATGCTCAGACCTGACCTTTTTTACTATTATCTGTCATTCGTTTTGAATTTTTGCGTCCTTGATTTCCTTTTTACATATTCTGTTATATTCTTGGTAGCATTTAAACGATGATAGTGTTCCTTCATTTTTATATTTTTTTAAAAGTTATTTTCTTATTATTTATAGCCTTTTTAACTTTGGCCGTGAGTCACATAGGTTTTATTTTTAGCCTTTTAAACTTAGTGCCCATGGCAATATACAGTACTTTGCAGTGAGTTTGCATACAATCTTTTTAAAGAATTCCCATTTCTGTTCTGTGTCCATTGGTGCCAATTTTCCCTCCCAGTCCTGGAGAGCAGTCCTCATCCTTGGAAAATTTGCTCTCAAGGGGCGGGCTCTCCAGGTGACCTTGTTGGATGGCTACGCCCCATGGCTTTATAAGAGATAACACACAGCAGGCGCCAACACAATGGAGGAAGACAGCCACAGAAGATGAGCTTTCTTTTTTTAGCGGGTAAACGGCTGCGAGGAAGAAGACAGCTTGGGGAGAAGACAGCACCAGGAAGAAACAGCAGCGGGAGAAGACAGCTCAGAGCTATTTTATTAAAGAAGGACTTGTCAAAAAACGTTTGTTGTTTTTTTTTTGTTTTTGTTTTTTTACACGTCACTGCTTTTTGAGGTGAATGGGCAGGGGTACGATGCACCCGATTATGTAAAAAATCAGCGCTTAGGAAGATAGATTGCAGCCTCCCCTAATAGGTTCCCAAGAGAACTTACAAGAGATAAGATAAGAGCGATTGGGGAAATGGCGCTACCCTGTATGGCCCTAATTTGGTTAAAGAAAATTATAAAATATTTAGGCTAAGCTCCCAAGCCTAATTTATAGTACGTATAATAGCGGAGTGTGGGTCTCAGAAATAATCGTGTAAAAAAGGTAACACCTTATAAATACTCACGAGGTGTGTGAGTTAAAATTTTAAAGTGAATGGGTGTTAAGAGGGTAGTAGTAAGAGAGGGTAGGATGCAGCTCCACTAAAGTATTGGGATGCACACCCACCCTCATCCATCCACCCAAAACTAAATTTGTACCTAATATAAATCAATCCGATAACGAAAAACCATAAATAGAAAACGTGAATAATCTAAAGTACAGAGCTCTCCAACCCTGATATAAACACTAGTAATATGTGCACACCCTAATTTGACTTGCAAAAAAAGTCTGCAATGGTTGCATAATATAAGTGAGTGTCCAATGTGTAGTCCAAATCCTTAGACAAACGTGAAAACATAAAAGCAGTATGTGAACAGAGAAATATGATCCAAGATTCCAAAGGATCAGGTGACTTCAGTGCACAGCAGGTATGGTGACTTGGTGCTCCCCCAATGCGTCCCCACTCACCTGAATGTAGTTACCCCTGCAGGGGTAATAGGCAAAGAGTGGGCAGCTGTATCCGGATCTCCTCCTTGGGTAGCTGTATTACATCATCTGTACCTCCGGCAGCCTGTTCTCTTATTCAATGGGGTTCCGGAATGTTCTCCAATTGGGGCTTATTGGATTCCTCCACCTCAGCAGCAAGCAGCACGGTCCTCACGGGAAAAAACAAGGGGCTCCCATAGTGTAGTAAAAGGATTTATACTGGCTTACTATCGCCAGTAGCGATTGTGCTTTTTATACATTTAATTTTTAAATAAACCCTTTTACTACACTATGGGAGCCCCTTGTTTTTTCCCGTGAGGACCGTGCTGCTTGCTGCTGAGGTGGAGGAATCCAATAAGCCCCAATTGGAGTACATTCCGGAACCCCATTGAAGAAGAGAACAGGCTGCCGGAGGTACAGATGATGTAATACAGCTACCCAAGGAGGAGATCCGGATACAGCTGCCCACTCTTTGCCTATTACCCCTGCAGGGGTAACTACATTCGGTGAGTGGGGACGCATTGGGGGAGCACCAAGTCACCATACCTGTTGTGCACCGAAGTCACCTGATCCTTTGGAATCTTGGATCATATTTCTCTGTTCACATACTGCTTTTATGTTTTCACGTTTGTCTAAGGATTTGGACTACACATTGGACACTCACTTATATTATGCAACCATTGCGGACTTTTTTTGCACGTCAAATTAGGGTGTGCACATATTACTAGTGTTTATATCAGGGTTGGAGAGCTCTGTACTTTAGATTATTCACTGTTAGAAAAGTTTTAAATGTTTATTGTGTGACTATTGGAAAAACTATTAGAAAAACAATAACCCTGAGACTTTTCTTAAGATGACTTCTGAGCACATTGTTGTATTAACTTGCTGTATCGTTTGCTTTAACTAACTCCATAGTAAGTTGTAGAATGATTAGGCTTAACCATATATGGTAGAACAAGAATGTACAGGAAACACTAATTGGCAAATAAAGTACCGTTTTGTACCAGGCACGCTATGTGTGTTTCCTCAGCCAATAGAAGCGTTATCTCTATATTATTGTAGGTATTAGGAGGGGGGATGTTCATCTCTTTGTATGATTCTTACTGCATCTTTTGGCTTGTAAGCATCATCCATTTGTGACACATCTGAAATAAATTGTCTGCTTTTCAATACACCTGGAGTTCGACTGATCACAAGAGGAGAGTAATCCTAACATTTTGGTCCTTCGAGCCGGAACCAACAAGTGAATTTTGGGTCAGATGGTCCCGACAAAAAACTTTGGTGAGTATTGGACCTCAAAGCTCACTGAGAATTAAAAGTCCCCCCACTCAACGTTAGTGGTGAAATAGGGGCGGGGGCCTGAGACCCAGATCCACTGTCTGGTTTCGAACTTCGTGATCCAGTCCTCCTGGTGTTTGAGAGGTAAGATAATTTAACTTATTCTTAATACTCTCTAAGAGTCTTTTCTTCTCTTTCTGTGTGATTCTGGTTTAATGTGTTGTAATTGCCGACACTGGTATTGATTGTATAATATCTTAATAATACAGTGTGCGATGCCGACACTGGTATTGATTGTATAATATCTTAATACAGTGTGCGATGCCGACACTGGTATTGATTGTATAATATCTTAATAATACAGTGTGCGAAGACAGAGACACTTGGGAGCGTTGTCTAAGGTAAAAAATAGCGTTACCCGCTGTCCAGGACAGATAAAAAAAAGATTTGAGGTATACCGAACGTCAGAGGGTGAATGCCTGACGTCATCGTCGGAGGTGGATTGCCCGACGATGTAAGCGCTTAAGTGATCTAGGAAGATCACAAGACTAACTTTCTTTTGTGTGTTTAGTTTCTCCTTTCTCATGGTTAACCTTTCTGTTGATGCTGTAACCTTATTGAAAAGAAAAAAAAAAAAAAAAAAAAACAACAGTACTGCAGAGACAAGTTAATTATTTTTTGATTCTCCCTATAGTGTGGGGAGTGATGATATTTTTACACTTCTTGTATTCCTATTGTTACCGTGGGTGGAGGGTCACTATACCAGTGTTTTATAGGTAAATGAGAGACCTGTCTGGCGTTGACAATGGGGAATAGTCTCTGTAAAATAATGTTTTGTGCCTGCTTATGAGGCTGCTGTGTTCCTAATGTGCCAAGTGGAAGACTGGAACTGCTCTTTAAGGACACAGGGCTTTATAGGGAAGTTTGGATTCAATAGTAAACTAACTGTAAAAGTGTCAGGATTTGATGGATAAATTTAAATTGTTAGGACCTAAAGATAAAAAAAAAGGTATGGGTTGATAATAGGAGTTTAAATAACCAGCAAAAAATCTTTCTTAACACCTCATGGTCTGTGTTTGTAAGATTTGTGTTGTAGCCTGCTTGCCTATCAGTGACAGATTGGGAGCTGGCAGAGAAGCAGGAAACTTTAGAAAAGCTTAAAGAGATACTTGGTTTAATTGTCTTATGGCTTCACTCTGTAAGGCAGCCAACACCTTGCTAGCCAATGTATTAAGCAGATAAATATGTAAAATACCAGGTGACATTGCACTATATGGCCCATGGGGATTGGACCGGAGCTGGCGTCTTGGATTACAGCACTGTCTCAGGTACCACTGGACAACATTGTCTGGGAGACTGTGCTACATCTGGGCCGTCTGCTCGGGGACAAACCTCGGTCGGACTCATAGAAACCAAACAGTTGGAGCTGCAACTTCAGGTAAAGGTGATCCAATAGCCATATCACTGATGGGTCTAGCAAAAGAGAATTAGACCAGATGCAAGTGTGATCTAAATGTTTAAAAAATATTTGAGAAGCAGAAAAATAGCTAAGTATGAGTGAGTAAAAAAATAAATAAATAAGTGCGAGAAATCATCACAGGGAGATTAAAGCCTGTAGTTTTTCCTCACCCCCTCCCCTCGTGTGTGAATCTCCTGTATTACAGGAGGGAGTGAATTGCTCCTCCATTTCAAATTCCTGTGTGAGAGATTGTGTCTGTAAAAAAAAGTTAACTCTTGACCAGCTATGACAAAACAGAAGGGTTATATTGTAAATATTGAAACTGAGCATAAAAAAAAAAAAAACAAAAAAAAAAGAGTACACTGATAACACCAGGCTGCTTTATTATTTTAGCATGCCATGGTGTTAAAGGAAGCACATGGCAGAAATTGTTGATGGTTTTGAGGAGGTAGATGGGAGCCCAGAGAGAGGAGAGAAGGGAATATACAGACTTGATGCTTTTTCTCAGAAACAAGAAAATGCAGATTGCCTGACAGACATAGCAGAAGAGCGAGGTAGAGGATGGTGGATGACTAGTAGGGCAGAATTAACCCTTTGAGCACACAGAGGTTAATTTGTGCATCTGTAAAAATATTAGGATTTTGGGTGGGAAAGAAAGTCCAAATAATAGTCTTAAAGTAAATATTTCTTGGATATGTTACTTTTAGAACTCCCAGATTTTCAACTGTAAAGTGTTAATGATGCAATGCTGTTTATATTTAGGTACATTTATAAAATTAAAAGGCTAAGTTCTGAATTCAAATATGTGTTTGGGTTAAATAAAAAAAAAAAAAATATGTTTTGGGACCAGAGAATAAGGAGAACAATACAAAAGGGGATTCATGTTTTATTCAATTCTGCTAAAATATCGGGGTCTGAGAAAAATATTTTTATATATATTAAATATATATATGTCAAATAATGTAAATGCCACTAGGAAACATTTTATGTCTGCATACTTGGTGGACTTATGGACTTATATTTAAATAAATGAAAGAATATTGTTTTTTAACAGCTCCAAAGTAAGGAAAGCTTTCTTTGGTAGTTTGATCTGTGATCCTGCGCTCATTCATGTTAGATAAAGAGTATCTTTTTTCCCAGCCCCAATTCAAGTGCAGATATGACACCCCCCCCCCCCCCTCCTCCTTCTACACAACTGAAGAATGAGGCGAGTTCCTTTTTATGGGGTGGGTGTCTAGTGATTACATTAATGGGTACAAAATTGAACCTGTAGAGGTATTTTAGAGTTTAGAACATTAAATTAAGGTATGAAATAATATAGACTACACAGTGTCCATTGCTTAGACAAAGAAACAATATTGGAAAACAAAAGGTTGCACAAGTTTAGATAACATTTACATGTCACCTGATTGAAAACCGGTATTGCCAAAATCCTTATTTAGGTATGCAGCAGTATTGACACATGGAGTAACACATATGTCAAACAGGGGGGGTGACTGAGATGTTTAATAAGGTATTTACAGCCCATGGCTTCACTAACTACTAAAAAAAACCTTTTTGCTCTCAATGGATTATATGTGCAAGATACAATGCTTAGGGAGGCATAAGACCACAGAAAGGGAAGTTCCCCGCACCACAATATCCATTCCAACACATTTGCATGGATTTTATTGAATTGGACAAATGTGAAAGGAAGAAATATTGTTTGCTAATCACAGACACCCTGACCAAAATGGGTGGAGAATTCCCGACAGGAAGTGCAGATGCACAGACAGTGATAATGGACCCTTATTTGTAAATAAAACTATACAACATTTGACAGAAGTGATGGGAATTTAAGTGAAATACCATTGTGCCTATCATTCCCAATCAGCTGGATTGGTGGTAAGACATAATGGCATTCTAAAAAGTAAACTGAGGAAAGCTATGGAAGAAACCGGTAAAAATTGGATGTACTGACTACTAGTGGCTGTGACTAGTATGCATATCACACCCACAAAAGAAGGTTTAAGCCATGGAAGGCCATATAAGATACCCTTACAACCAAATGAAACACCTACTGAGGAGTCTGAGCACACACTAGCAGAATACATGTCTAGGCTGTTAAGACAAAGAAGTACTAATGATTTTTGTTCTATCCTAGAAGGTCCAATTCGAGAAGATGAAAAGGTGCATGTGGGAGATTGGGTCTTAACAAAAAGTAATAAGAAAAAGCAGTGGTACTCCCCAAGGTGGGATGGTCCTTTCAAAGTCCTCCTAACTACCCCTACTGCGATAAGGATTGCAGAGTGGTCTACCTGGATTCACCAGTCCCATTGCAAAAAGGTTTTACAGGTAGAGTAGGGCCAGTTGGCTACAAGAGGTTCAGAAAGTCCGGCTACAAAGGGAGGTCCTGCACAAGGTGGGACTTGTCTCAAACTGGTGAAGTCTCCCCTACCCTATCCGCTGGAACTCTGTAGCTGGTTAGGATGAAAGGGACAGCAATTATCCTTGGGTTACTGGTGACTCTAGGAGAGGTGTCCATAAGAGGGGGGAGACGTTATGGAAGGGTAGAGGAACCTTTGGATTGGGAAAGAACAGGAAAAGCATTGAATCTAACCTTTATAGAGGGAATAACTAGCACCATACTGGTAGACTTCTGTCAGATTGCAGATTGTGGGGATACAACTGGGGCTAGAGGACTTCTATGGGCAGATAAATACATTTGCTGGCTCTGGGATGGGGCAGGATGTCAAGCATGGGATCAAGCCCTGTGGACCACAGCACATCAAGATTGGGGGTATAATCTACCAGGGCCTAAAAAGAGTGGAATAAAGGAAAGATTCAATTACAGAAGCGGCCAACTCCCCCTACACACATAGTAAGAAATGTAAATAATTATTGATAACATTAAAGGAGTCGAGGAAGGAAGATCAGTGGTTGTACTCTATGGGAGCATGGGTGTCAGAAACTGACCCCTCAGGCAAATTTTTCCTCAAGGTATGACCACCTAATAAAACCTGACAACAGGAAAAGGTAGATTATGGGAGTGTAGATGTGGCGCTATTTCCCTTCAAATAAAAAAAAAAAAATATATATATATATATATATGTAAAATATTAGGGGAGGTATGCCTCAAATAAAATGAACTGTGATACATCCTCTGTCTGTTGGTCTCAAAATGTGTTTGAAAAAAAATAAAAATATATATAAGTGCCAAACATCTTAACAAATGCAACTACTTTATGTATTAAATCTCTGATGCAGTAAACCACTTTTGTGTTGCACCCCCTGGGGGCAAGAATTAAAAATAACCTATACAAGTGATAGTGTTACACCCCCTGTTGATGGATATCAGAGTGTGTGTGTTGAAGGTGCTGAACTTCAGATAGGGTGTCCAACTGGTGTGCTACACCCTCTGGAGTCCGCAAACTAAAATCTATGAACTACAATATCTGGAACTGTAGAAATGTAGTGATCTAATACCTAGTTGGCAAAGTGATAAATATGGATGTCTGCTGTATCAAAAATCTGGTATGTGAATAAAAATCCAATTATGCCAATAGATAAACTTAAAGCAGAAGTAAAAAAAAAAGGTAATAATAATAAACAACAAAAATGTAAATGCACAATTCACTATACGTCTCTGTGTTACACCACAGTAAGACCACATTCAAAACCAAAACAAATGATGAAATTATTGCAAACACTAAATTATTAGTAGATAAGTCCATACAAAGTGACGCGCTTAAAAAAGAAAAAAAAAATAGTGTGATATTGTTTAAAAAGGCTTTATTTAATAAAAAGTTTAGGAGATATACTCACATGATAAAACAAGAGCCGGCGCTGTATAAACAACAATCGCCGCTCAGACCGGAAGTGACGCCATACTAAAATAGAAGTTCTGAGTAAAATTATAAGATTTACTAACCTAACAGTAGAAGATGCCATAGCTTTGGAGACAGGATACCAGGGAAAAAATGAGTGGTTAGGATGGTTGAGGTACACGGTTAAAACTTAAAAAAAAAAAAGGAAAACTGTTTAGTTTGTGCCAGAGCAAGACTACATTTAGCAACTATTCCTTTTCCTCTAGATCACAATACAGATCCAGAAGGTTTAAAATGTATGTTGTGATTGTATAATAAGAGCTATAAACCTGAAACAAATTCCACCTGTCACATGTTGAGTTTGTTGTTTCCCCCAGTACAGAGACCTCAGATACCTCCAGCGGTTACTGCTTATCCGGGCAACTTTGCTTGTTTTGCACTTCCAGGGAACTGTACCGGGGTGGATCTTGGGTCACTACCCGATGACTATTGCAGGGAGAGGATTAACATGGGCAATGGTGACTGGGTTGAACATGACATTCAGAGAGCTGATGTCTGGTGGATGTGTGGGGATACGAAACTGTGAGCTAGGATACTGGCCAATGCCCGAGGGGATTGCGCTATGGTCCAGCTGGCTATGCCCCTGAGGATCCTGTCAGAACACCCGTGTACTAAGAGTCGCCAACGGTATTGGAGGGACACCTCCCCCATAGGGTCATTTGACTCTCGGATCTACATAGATGAGATTGGGGTTCCTCGCGGAGTGCTGGATGAGTTTAGGGCCAGGAATCAGGTGACAGCTGGGTTTGAGTCTCTTCTCTGGTGGGTGACTATAGATAAAAATGTTGACTGGATTATATGTATGTATATATAAATATACACACACACACACACACACGTAAACTATACTAGGGAAGCTGTGAAGGGCCTAACAGAACAGTTGGCCACCACATCTCTAATGGCATGGCAGAACCGAATGGCCTTAGATATGGTCCTAGTTGAAAGAGGAGGGGTATACAAAATGTTTGGTAGCATGTGTTGCACCTTTATCCCTAATAATACAGCTCCTGGAGGGACCGTGACCAGAGCCTTGGAAGGACTGACTGCTCTATCGAATGAATTAGCGGAAAACTCAGGTATTAATGATCCAAGTAAGTGGAGTGGACTTATCACATCATGTTTGATCTCAATTGCTGTGGCTTTGGCCATTTTGGTCACTTGCGGATGCTGCTGCATTCCCTGTATTCGAGGACTTTCACAGAAACTGATTGAAACCGCAGTCTAAAGAACGATGTATCAAGCCCTTCCTACCTCTGAGGAGACCTTTGTGGACATTGAAGCTCAACTTAATGACATACAGACCGAAAGTGTATAACACTGGGACTATCATCGAAATGTGTTGAGATAAAATAGTCACACAAGAGGAGGGAATGTTAGAAAAGTTTTAAATGTTTATTGTGTGACTATTGGAAAAACTATTAGAAAAACAATAACCCTGAGACTTTTCTTAAGATGACTTCTGAGCACATTGTTGTATTAACTTGCTGTATCGTTTGCTTTAACTAACTCCATAGTAAGTTGTAGAATGATTAGGCTTAACCATATATGGTAGAACAAGAATGTACAGGAAACACTAATTGGCAAATAAAGTACCATTTTGTACCAGGCACGCTATGTGTGTTTCCTCAGCCAATAGAAGTGTTATCTCTATATTACTGTAGGTATTAGGAGGGGGGATGTTCATCTCTTTGTATGATTCTTACTGCATCTTTTGGCTTGTAAGCATCATCCATTTGTGTGACACATCTGAAATAAATTGTCTGCTTTTCAATACACCTGGAGTTCGACTGATCACAAGAGGAGAGTAATCCTAACATTCACGTTTTCTATTTATGGTTTTTCGTTATTGGATTGATTTATATTAGGTACAAATTTAGTTTTGGGTGGATGGATGAGGGTGGGTGTGCATCCCATTACTTTTTTAGTGGAGCTGCATCCTACCCTCTCTTACTACTACCCTCTTAACACCCCTTCACTTTAAAATTTTAACTCACCTACCTAGTGAGTATTTATAAGGTGTTACCTTTTTTACACGATTATTTCTGAGACCCACACTCCGCTATTATACGTACTATAAATTAGGCTTGGGAGCTTAGCCTAAATATTTTATAATTTTCTTTAACTAAATTAGGGCCATACAGGGTAGTGCCATTTCCCCAATCGCTCTTATCTACGATGCACCCGATACCCATTCGCATGGGGGCTGGGATCTGGGGGCCTCCTTCTTAAAGATTCCGATAAGCCCCTCCGCCCGCAGACCCCAACAACCACCTGCCAGGGTTGTCAGGATAGAGGCAATTGTCCCCATCAACATGCCCCCCCAATGCGCCCATCCCCCCATATTGAGGGCGCGCAGCCTGCTATGGTTCAGGAGGGGGCCGCTCGCTCATCCTCTCCCTTTTCCTGACCTGCCGGGGGCATGCTCAGATAATGGTCTGGTATGGATTTTGCGGTGGGGGCTCCATGCCATTTTTTTTTTATGTGGGGGGGTCCCCTCCGAATCCATACTAGACCCGAAGGGCTTGGGGTGTGGGGGGGGGGCACAGGACGTTTTATTTTTCACGATTTTTTTTGCCGGCATTTTTTTTTTTACATTCAGCTGTCGGCGGAGAACCCCCGCTGACAGCTGATGACTCATCGGTTGTTAACCTCTTCCCATCTTGCGTATAGTCAAATGATGGCTGCAAGGTGGCTCTCTCATCCTGTATGGCCGTCATAAGACGTCCTCAGCTTCCAGGCCGCTAAAGGGAACATGCCAGCTGCGTTACTCGGGGGCCGATGTGCGTGCCTGGAGGCCACGATGTCCACCAGGCACTCGCGATTGCCGGTCACAGAGCAGAGACCTGGATCTGTGTGTGAATACACAGATCCACGTCCTGTCAGGGGAGAGGAGACCGATCGTGTGTTGTTAGTACAGAGGAACACCGATCGGTCACCTCCCCCAGTCAGTCCCCTCCCCCCAACAGTTAGAATAACTCCCTAGGTAACACATTTAACCCCTTGATCGCCCCCTAGTGTTAATCCCTTCCCTTGACAGTGACATTTATACAGTAATCGGTGCATTTTTATAGCACTGTTCGCTGTATAAATGTGAATGGTCCCAAAATAGTGTCAAAACTGTCCGACGTGTCCGACGCAATATCGCAGTCCTCACAAAAATGCAGATCGCTGCCATTACTAGAAAAAAAAAAAATGCCATTAATCTATCCCCTATTTTGTAGGTGCTATAACTTTTGCGCAAACCAATCAATATACGCTTATTGCGATTTTTTTTTAACAAAAATATGTAGAAGAATACATATCGGCCTAAACAGAGGAAGAAATTTTTTATTTATTTATTTATTTTTAATTGGGATATTTATTATAGCAAAAAGTAAAAAAATTTGTGTTTTTTGTTTTGTTTCAAAATTGTCACTCTTCTTTTGTTTATAGCGCAAAAAATAAAAACCGCAGAGATGATCAAATACCACCAAAAGAAAGCTCTATTTGTGGGAAAAACATGATCAAAATGTCATATGGGTACAGTGTTGTATGACCGCGTAATTGTCATTCAAAGCGTGACAGCGCTGAAAATTGGCCTGGGCTGGAAAATGCCCTGTATTGTAGTGGTTAAGGACGGCGCAGCAAGTTTCCCGGCCCCCTCCTTAGTAACCAGCTATATACAGTGTGTTTAAAGAGAAAAAAAAAAACATAAAGTGCATGAAAACTGCACTTTATGCAACAAAATTGCATAAGAAAATGAGGGTTTAAAAACACTAAATGCACGGCAAAACTTGCCTGAAAAACGCATCAAGCGCAGCCGCATAGATGTGAACCTAGACTTAGGGATGAAAAAGAAGTAGAGGATCAATAACAGGTTGGGGTGGATAAGGAAATGAAGAGCTGGGTAGGAAGGGAGGGCAGGGTCCGGCCAGAGAGCTTTCCTTAGATTGGCGGATGTCCTAGGGCAGGAATGCTCAATCTTTTGAAGATCGAGGGTCACTTAAGTGATTTGGTAACCGGTCGCGGGCCACAATGAACTATGGGGTTTAACCACCTCCCAAACGGCAAATTTAAATGAGCGTTTACTGTCCTGAGCCCCCTATAAGGCTACTTTCACACTGATGCACTGCAGTTTACCCTGATGCTCTGCGATGGTGGGTCAGCAACCCATTGATCGCGATGTGGGCTTGCCGACCCGCCACCCCAGAGCATGAGCACGCGCTTCCCTGGTTTGAGGTCGCTCCAAGGGCCACAGGTTGAGCACCCCTGTCTTAGGGGATGAAAAAAAGGTAGAGGATGAAGAACAGGTGAGGGATAAGGATATGGAGAGCTGGGTAGGAAAGGAGGACAGGGTTTGCAGAGGGAGCTTTCCTTAGGTTGGCAGTGACTGAATGTCTTAGGAGATGTAGAAGAGGTAGATGATCAATAACAGGTGGGGGTTGGGGGATAAAGATATGGAGAAATGGGTAGGAAGGGAGGCCAGGATTCAGCTATGGAGCTTTCCTTACATTGGTGGTGACTATGGATGTCTTAGGGGATGAACAAGTGGGTAGAGGATGAACAATATGGAGAGCTGGGTAAGAAAGGGAGGGCAGGATTCAGCTAGGGAGCTTTCCTTAGATTGGTGGTGACTATGGATGTCTTAGGGGATGAAGAAGAGGTAGAGGATGATGAACAGGTGCAGGGTGAAGGATAAGGATATGGAGAGTTGGGTAGGAAGGGAAAGCAGGGTTCAGCTAGGGGACGTTCCTTAGATTGGTGGTGACAATGGATGTCTTAGGGGATGAAGAAGAGGTAGAGGATGATGAACAGGTGAAGGATAAGGATATGGAGAGCTATGTAGGAAGGGAAAGCAGGATTCAGCTAGGGAACGTTCCTTAGATTGGTGGCGACTATGGATGTCTTGGGGGATGAAGAAGAGCTAGAGGATGAAGAATATGGATAGCTGGGTAGGAAGAGAGGGCAGGATTCAGCTAGGGAGCTTTCCTTAGATTGGTGGTGACTATGGATGTCTTAGGGGATATAGAAGAGGTAGAGGATGATGAACAGGTGGGGGGTGAAGGATAAGGATATGGAGAGTTGGGTAGGAAGGGAAAGCAGGGTTCAGCTAGGGGACGTTCCTTAGATTGGTGGTGACAATGGATGTCTTAGGGGATGAAGAAGAGGTAGAGGATGATGAACAGGTGGGGGGTGAAGTATATGGAGAGCTGGGTAGGAAGGGAAAGGAGTGTTCAGCTAGGGGACGTTCCTTACATTGGTGGTGACTATGGATGTCTTAGGGGATGAAGAAGAGGTAGAGGATGAAGAATATGGAGAGCTGGGTAGAAAGGGAGGACAGGATTTAGCTAGGGAGCTTTCCTTAGATTGGTGGTGACTATGGATGTCTTAGGGGATGAAGAAGAGGTAGAGGATGATGAACAGGTGCAGGGTGAAGGATAAGAATATGGAGAGCTGGGTAGGAAGGGAAAGCAGGGTTCAGCTAGGGGACGTTCCTTAGATTGGAGGTGACTATGAATGTCTTATGGGATGAACAAGAGGTGGAGGATGAAGAATATGGATAGCTGGGTAGGAAGAGAGGGCAGGATTCAGCTAGGGAGCTTTCCTTAGATTGCAGGTGACTATGGATGTCTTAGGGGATGAAGAAGAGGTGGAGGATGAAGAATATGGAGAGCTGGGTAGGAAGGGAAAGCAGGGTTCAGCTAGGGAATGTTCCTTACATTGGTGGTGACTATGAATGTCTTGGGGGATGAAGAAGAGGTGGAGGATGAAGAATATGGAGAGTTGGGTATAAAGGGAAAGCAGGGTTCAGCTAGGGAACGTTCCTTAGATTGGTGGTGACTATGGATGTCTTAGGGGATATAGAAGAGGTAGAGGATGATGAACAGGTGGGTGGTGAAGGATAAGGATATGGAGAGCTGGGTGGGAAGGGAAAGGAGTGTTCAGCTAGGGAACGTTCCTTATATTGGTGGTGACTATGGATGTCTTGGGGGATGAAGAAGAGGTGGAGGATGAAGAATATGGAGAGCTGGGTAGGAAGGGAGGACAGGATTCAGCTAGGGAGCTTTCCCTAGATTGGTGGTGACTATGGATGTCTTAGGGGATGAAGAAGAGGTAGAGGATGATGAACAGGTGGGGGTGAAGGATAAGGATATGGAGAGCTGGGTAGGAAGGGAAAGCAGGGTTCAGCTAGGGGACGTTCCTTAGATTGTGGGTGACAATGAATGTCTTAGGGGATGAACAAGAGGTAGAGGATGAAGAATATGGATAGCTGGGTAGGAAGGGAGGGCAGGATTCAGCTAGGGAGCTTTCCTTAGATTGGTGGTGACTATGGATGTCTTAGGGGATGAAGAAGAGGTAGAGGATGATGAACAGGTGGGGGGTGAAGGATATGGAGAGCTGGGTAGGAAGGGAAAGGAGTGTTCAGCTAGGGAGCTTTCCTTAGATTGGTGGTGACTATGGATGTCTTAGGGGATGAAGAAGAGGTGGAGGATGAAGAATATGGAGAGCTGGGTAGGAAGGGAAAGCAGGGTTCAGCTAGGGAACGTTCCTTACATTGGTGGTGACTATGGATGTCTTAGGGGATGAAGAAGAGGTAGAGGATGAAGAATATGGAGAGCTGGGTAGGAAGGGAGGACAGGATTTATCTAGGGAGCTTTCCTTAGATTGGCAGGGACTATGGATGTCTATTCTGCTCTGTACTTTGATGGTCAGTCATTGACTTAGTAGATCTTCCTCGGCAGAAAAGGCTTAATGATGAGCGTTCTCTAATCATCTCCCGCCATGCGGTCCTGAGTCCGGGAGATTGCCTAATGAAGGCGTTGGTGGGTGGCATGCTGCTTCCATTAAGCTTTATATATAAAGTACACTTGTGGTGTGTATGAAGTATAAATGAAGGCTAGCTTCGCACAGAAGGCACGGTCGGAGTCACGGCCTTCTTTAACGCTGGCTGTACACAAGGCACTTCTCAGGCACTTGTATTCAGCCCTCAGGATGAAAACCAATGGATGTATGAAGGCGTCAAACCAGCTGCAGTTTGCACTGTTGGTCAGTAGCGGGTTACATCAACCTCATTGGTTGGTTTTGTGATTGAAGGTGGTTGTGTGGGGCCAGCGCGTTGTGATGCCGGAGCTCCTGGAGCTTCTTTGCACACCGCAGTTTTCTCGCGGTCAGTATTGGCCTAGACATGCCAACTCTGTCAGAATTAGGAGGCTGATAAGTCCTTCAGTCACCAGATTTTGTGTTTAAATCATAGCCAGGATATCCAATAATTATCACCTTCCTCATTTATAAGAAAAGTGTCCCATCTGGAGAGATTTTCTATCACTTCCTGTCTCTGTGACACCACAAGAGGAATAAACCTCCCCAATGCAAACAGCAATAGAAACAAAAAAAAGGCTAAAACATTCTACTCCAATCTAAAGTAATTTTTTTTATTTGCAATCAGGGTAAGCCAACATGTTTTGGGGGTCACAGGGGTCCCCTTCTTCAGGGTTATGCGGGGTTCTTTGCAATGCCTGCTATAGTTCACGTTTGGCAGACCTGGTAATTGACTCATCCTGGTGATTACTAATAAATAACATTTTCCTTTGCACTTTCACGGGTAGAATGGAGCTCTGATGTCTCACCTTTTCTTCACATTTCCACCACCAGGACCACCTTCTGGGTCCTGGAACCAATAAAGCTGCATGACAACCTCCACATAACACTCATGACAAGTCCATCACTCCCCACCCTTACAAATATACACAATACAAAGCCGGCAGGGGTTCTAAACTTTCCACACTGTACTGTATCAGAAATGGAAAAAAAAACGAATGTTTAGGCTGGGGTTCCACTTTAATGAAGCTTTCTGTGCAGCACCAGTCTTATTTTATAATTCATCTACACAGTACAGATGCACTTTGTATACAGTAATTAAAGCTAAAAAAAATAAACTGACCACCCCAATAATAGTGATAATTAAAAGGAGGCGTTGTTCGAATACTCACCTGCAATCTGGAGCTCTCCCCTGCAGTACTTCTTCTTTGCCACTAGATGCCACTAGTTGTTGAATGATGGCCAGGATCGTTCAGAGCCCCAGGCTGTCATAGACACGCCTCCTGCTGCACCAAACGATGTTCACATGCCATTTACGTGCCGGACGGGAAGAGAAACACCCTATGATGTCACCGGACTGATCAAAATATGTGTGTGCGTGTTTATATATACAGTATATATACTTTTTAAAATATATATTAAAACCTTGGCTTGCGAGCATAATTCGTTCCGGAAACATGCTTGTAATCCAAAGCACTTTGTATATCAAAGCGAATTTCCCCATAAGAAATAATGGAAATTCAGATGATTCGTTCCACAACACAGTCCTTCAGTTTACAGTCCATATAAAAAGATTATAACGATGTGATCGGTTGTGTAACCATAAAATGTCCATCCACAAATGGAAGCCTCCACAAGGGGATTAGAAGCCAAATCCAGCAGGAGCTCCAGAGTATAAAAGAGAAGAGAGGGCGCCTCTAAGTGTAGCAATATGTTGCTAAATGTTGTACCTTCATTAACCGCTTGCCGACCAGCCGCCGTCATTACATTGCGGCAGGTCGGCACGATCCCGCGAACCGTCGTAGCTATGCGTCGGCTCGCGGGACTGGGATAGCAGGCGCATACGTGCCCGCTGCACAGCAGGAAGTTGCCGATGCTCGTGGCCGATGGTCACGATGACCGCCGGCCACGAGCGATCGCGAGCAGGAGGGACAGAACAAGGAACTGTGTGTGTAAACACACAAATCCCTGTTCTGTTCTGAGAGGAATGACAGATCGTGTGTTCCAATTAGCTAGGAACCACGATCCGTCACTTCCTCTAGTCAGTCCCCTCCCCCCACAGTTAGAATCACCTCCCAGGGAACACGTTTAACCCCTTGATCGCCACCGAGTGTTAACCCCTTTGCTGCCAGTGACATTATTACAGTAATCAGTGCATTTTTATAGCTCTGATCGCTGTATGAATGCCAATGGTCCCAAAAATGTGTCCGATGTGTCCACCATAATGTCGCAGTCCCGATAAAAATCGCAGATCGCCGCCATTACTAGTAAAAAAAAAAATAATAGTAGTAAAAATGCTCTAAAAATATCCCCTATTTTTTAGACGCTATAACTTTTGTGCAAACCAATCAATAAACGCTTATTGCGTTTTTTTTTTTTTTACCAAAAATATGTAGAAGAATACGTATCGGCCTAAACTAATAAAAAAAATTTGCTTTTTTATAAAAAAAAAAAAAATGGGGATATTTATTTCAGCAAAAAGTACAAAACATTGTTTTTTTCAAAATTGTCGCTCTTTTTTCTTTTATAGCGCAAAAAATAAAAACCGCAGAGGCGATCAGATACCACCAAAAGAAAAAGTTCTATTTGTGGGGAAAAAAAGGACGTCAATTTTGTTTGGGTGCAACGTCGCACGACCGCGCAATTGTCAGTTAAAGAGACGCAGTGCCGAACCGCAAAAAAATGGCCTGGTCATTAAGGGGGGAAATCTTCCGGGGCTGAAGTGGTTAAATGTAACCATATTGCTACACTTAGAGGCGCCTCTCAGTTGTGACATGACACTGCTTGTATATCAAGTCAAAATTGATAAAAAAAAATGTTGCTGGTCTTGCAAAACGCTCTCAAACCAAGGTTTTACTGTATATATATATAACATATACAATCGCGACACAGGTCATATTGTAATTGGATGTTATTAAAAAAGAACTTTCCTTTTCACTCTGCAGCTGCTGTAATTCTCTGTAAAATGCAATTTGTCCACCTGGAGGCGCTCCACACACAGAGTGTGTACAGAGCGCCCCCCTCCCCCTCCAGAAACATCATTTCCTGCTTGTGTGATTGGCACACTGATTTTCCCAGAAGTCTACACTTAGATACAAGTCAGATTTTTTTTTTTTTGGCATCCCCTGCAACAAAAATGTCATTTCTGGTAAGATACTCCCAATGGGAAGTCACATCTAAAGAGATGCAGACCCTGCAGTTTTCCTCATTAGAGCCCTGCAGGTGCAGCAGCTGGTTGATAATTATGAAACCACTCCCATTGGACAGGGGCACAGAGGAACAAACAGTGATTTCTTCATAATAACAAAAGGTAGGAACCTGCAAAAAAAAAAAAGTTTATTAAAATCCTCGTAATGTATAGAGATCGCCCAGAGCGGAATGTTTTTTTTCTCAACAAAAATGGAGTTACGCTTTAAATTGCTGGCAAAATGACCGTTCCCAGCCGATCCGTTCTGCTTGTACACTTCCTCTATTCCAGACCTTTATACCTAGATCAGTGTTCCTCAACTCCAGTCCTCAAGGCGCCCCCAACAGGTCATGTTTTCAGGATTTCCCTCCGATGAAACGGCTGTGGTAATTACTAAGGCGGTGAAACTGATCAAATCACCTGCGCAAAATAATGGAGGGCCTGAAAACATGGCCTGTTGGGGCGCCTCGAGGACTGAAGTTGAGAAACACTGTCCTAGATGAGGATCTGCTGGATTTTAAGAGGGACCCCCCTAATGCAAACTTCAAGGGAAAAATAAAAAGCAGGAGTTCCCCCCACCCCAAATATCATATCAGACATCTGAGCATGCAGCCTGGCAAGCCAGGAAAGGGGGGAGATGAGCACCCGGCCCCCGTAATGATGAGGACAAAGGCCTCTGCCCCAAAACTCTGACCTGGTGGTTGTCGGGGTCTGAAAGCAGGGGGAGAGATTGGAATCTGTAAGCCCCCTTTAACAATAAGGGAGCTCCCAGATTCCAGCCCCGCATGTGAATGAGTAAGGGGTATAGAGTACCCCTACTCATTCACCAAAAATGTACTCAGTAAAATAAACAGATTTTTGTTTTTGATGTAAAACACAACATGCTGTGTACAGTGTGTAAAACACGGCATACAATTGTTGGTGCCATATATACAGTCAGGTCCATAAATATTGGGACATCGACACAATTCTAATCTTTTTGGCTCTATACACCACCACAATGGATTTGAAATGAAACGAACAAGATGTGCTATAACTGCAGACTTTCAGCTTTAATTTGAGGGGATTTACATCCAAATCAGGTGAACGGTGTAGGAATTACAACAGTTTGTATATGTGCCTCCCACTTTTTAAGGGACCAAAAGTAATGGGACAGATTAACAATCATCCATCAAACTTTCATTTTTTAATACTTGTTTGCAAATCCTTTGCAGCCAATTACAGCCTGAAGTCTGGAACACATAGACATCACCAGACGCTGGGTTTCATCCCTGGTGATGCTCTGCCAGGCTTCTACTGCAACTATCTTCAGTTCCTGCTTGTTCTTGGGGCATTTTCCCTTCAGTTTTGTCTTCAGCAAGTGAAATGCATGTTCAATCGGATTCAGGTCAGGTGATTGACTTGGCCATTGCATAGAATTCCACTTTGTCTTTGGTTGCTTTCGCAGTATGCTTCGGGTCATTGTCCATCTGCACTGTCAAGCGCCGTCCAATGAGTTCTGAAGCATTTTGCTGAATATGAGCCGATAATATTGTCCGAAACACTTCAGAATTCATCCTGCTGCTTTTGTCAGCAGTCCCATCATCAATAAATACAAGAGAACCAGTTCCATTGGCAGCCATACATGCCCACGCCATGACACTACCACCACCATGCTTCACAGATGGGGTGGTATGCTTTGGATCATGAGCAGTTCCTTTCCTTCTCCATACTCTTCTCTTCCCATCACTCGGGTACACGTTGATCTAGGTCTCATCTGTCCATAGGATGTTGTTCCAGAACTGTGAAGGCTTTTTAGATGTTGTTTGGCAAACTCTAATCTGACCTTCCTGTTTTTGAGGCTCACCAATGGTTTACATCTTGTGGTGAACCCTCTGTATTCACTCTGGTGAAGTCTTCTCTTGATTGTTGACTTTGACACACATACACCTACCTCCTGGAGAGTGTTCTTCATCTGGCCAACTGTTGTGAAGGGTGTTTTCTTCACCAGGGAAAGAATTCTTTGGTCATCCACCACAGTTGTTTTCCGTGGTCTTCTGGGTCTTTTGGTGTTGCTGAGCTCACCGGTGCGTTCTTTCTTTTTAAGGATGTTCCAAACAGTTGATTTGGCCACACCTAATGTTTTTGCTATCTCTCCGATGGGTTTGTTTTGTTTCTTCAGCCTAATGATGGCTTGCTTCACTGATAGTGACAGCTCTTTGGATCTCATATTGAGAGTTGACAGCAACAGATTCCAAATGCAAATAGCACACTTGAAATGAACTCTGGACCTTTTATCTGCTCCTTGTAAATGGGATAATAAGGGAATAACACACACCTGGCCATGGAACAGCTGAGCAGCCAATTGTCCCATTACTTTTGGTCCCTTAAAAAGTGGGAGGCACATATACAAACTGTTGTAATTCCTACACCGTTCACCTGATTTGGATGTAAATACCCTCAAATTAAAGCTGAAAGTCTGCAGTTAAAGCACATCTTGTTCATTTCATTTCAAATCCATTGTGGTGGTGTATAGAGACAAAAAGATTAGAATTGTGTCCATGTCCCAATATTTATGCACCTGACTGTACATTCATAGTAAATAAACGTTGCACTCATCAGCTCAGTGCGCAGCCCCACAGGAGAACACTGGGTGACGCCATCACACCTGTTAGATTCTCACGTGCCAGAACCGGCTGAGCTGCTACTGTATTTGGAAAAGGATAAATATGATACCCCTCCCCCAAATCTCATCCTTTATGAAACCCTATTGGGTGATTTCTCATCTTATTTAAATAAAAGATAAAATAATCCAATGAAATTCTTTCCATCCATAAAGGATAATTCCACCATAAACAGGCAGCCGTGTCAACTCACCCTAAAATCCAGAGAGCCACCCTAATTTATATACATCTCACCCTGCAGGAGTACAAATCTCCCAGAACTCTTCTCTCACCCGAGACTGGACTCTGTACACTTCCTCCCAGTCCCTCCTCTGTACCCAGATCCCTCTGTCCCTCCTCAGTCCCTCTGTCCCTTCTCAGTACCCAGATCCCTCTGTCCCTCCTCAGTCCCTCTGTCCCTCCTCTGTACCCAGATCCCTCTGTCCCTCCTCTGTACCCAGATCCCTCTGTCCCTCCTCTGTACCCAGATCCCTCTGTCCCTATTCTGTACCCAGATCCCTCTGTCCCTCCTCAGTCCCTCTGTCCCTTCTCAGTACCCAGATCCCTCTGTCCCTCCTCAGTCCCTCTGTCCCTCCTCTGTACCCAGATCCCTCTGTCCCTCCTCTGTACCCAGATCCCTCTGTCCCTCCTCTGTACCCAGATCCCTCTGTCCCTATTCTGTACCCAGATCCCTCTGTCCCTCCTCAGTCCCTCTGTCCCTTCTCAGTACCCAGATCCCTCTGTCCCTCCTCAGTCCCTCTGTCCCTTCTCAGTACCCAGATCCCTCTGTCCCTCCTCAGTCCCTCTGTCCCTCCTCTGTACCCAGATCCCTCTGTCCCTCCTCTGTACCCAGATCCCTCTGTCCCTCCTCTGTACCCGGATCCCTCTCTCCCTATTCTGTACCCAGATCCCTCTGTCCCTCCTCAGTCCCTCTGTCCCTCCTCAGTACCCAGATCCCTCTGTCCCTTCTCAGTACCCAGATCCCTCTGTCCCTCCTCAGTCCCTCTGTCCCTCCTCTGTACCCAGATCCCTCTGTCCCTCCTCTGTACCCAGATCCCTCTGTCCCTCCTCTGTACCCGGATCCCTCTGTCCCTCCTCTGTACCCAGATCCCTCTGTCCCTCCTCAGTCCCTCTGTCCCTCCTCTGTACCCAGATCCCTCTGTCCCTCCTCTGTACCCAGATCCCTCTGTCCCTCCTCTGTACCCGGATCCCTCTGTCCCTATTCTGTACCCAGATCCCTCTGTCCCTCCTCTGTACCCAGAACCCTCTGTCCCTCCTCAGTATCCAGATCCCTCTGTCCCTCCTCTGTACCCGGATCCCTCTATCCCTCCTCTGTACCCAGATCCCTCTGTCCCTCCTCTGTACCCGGATCCCTCTGTCCCTCCTCTGTACCCAGAACCCTCTGTCCCTCCTCAGTATCCAGATCCCTCTGTCCCTCCTCTGTACCTGGATCCCTCTGTCCCTCCTCTGTACCCGGATCCCTCTGTCCCTCCTCTGTACCCAGAACCCTCTGTCCCTCCTCAGTATCCAGATCCCTCTGTCCCTCCTCTGTACCAGGATCCCTCTGTCCCTCCTCTGTACCCAGATCCCTCTGTCCCTCCTCTGTACCCGGATCCCTCTGTCCCTCCTCTGTACCCAGATCCCTCTGTCCCTCCTCTGTACCCAGATCCCTCTGTCCCTCCTCTGTACCAGGATCCCTCTGTCCCTCCTCTGTACCCAGATCCCTCTGTCCCTCCTCTGTACCCATATCCCTCTGTCCCTCCTCTGTACCCGGATCCCTCTGTCCCTCCTCTGTACCCAGATCCCTCTGTCCCTCCTCTGTACCCGGATCCCTCTGTCCCTCCTCTGTACCCAGATCCCTCTGTCCCTCCTCTGTACCCGGATCCCTCTGTCCCTCCTCTGTACCCAGAACCCTCTGTCCCTCCTCAGTATCCAGATCCCTCTGTCCCTCCTCTGTACCTGGATCCCTCTGTCCCTCCTCTGTACCCGGATCCCTCTGTCCCTCCTCTGTACCCAGAACCCTCTGTCCCTCCTCAGTATCCAGATCCCTCTGTCCCTCCTCTGTACCAGGATCCCTCTGTCCCTCCTCTGTACCCAGATCCCTCTGTCCCTCCTCTGTACCCGGATCCCTCTGTCCCTCCTCTGTACCCAGATCCCTCTGTCCCTCCTCTGTACCCAGATCCCTCTGTCCCTCCTCTGTACCCGGATCCCTCTGTCCCTCCTCTGTACCCAGAACCCTCTGTCCCTCCTCAGTATCCAGATCCCTCTGTCCCTCCTCAGTATCCAGATCCCTCTGTCCCTCCTCTGTACCCAGATCCCTCTGTCCCTTCTCTGTACCCAGATCCCTTTGTCCCTCCTCTGTACCCAGATCCCTCTGTCCCTCCTCTGTACCAGGATACCTCTGTCCCTCCTCTGTACCCGGATCCCTCTGTCCCTCCTCTGTACCCAGATCCCTCTGTCCCTCCTCAGTATCCAGATCCCTCTGTCCCTCCTCAGTATCCAGATCCCTCTGTCCCTCCTCTGTACCCGGATCCCTCTGTCCCTCCTCTGTACCCAGATCCCTCTGTCCCTCCTCAGTATCCAGATCCCTCTGTCCCTCCTCAGTATCCAGATCCCTCTGTACCCGGATCCCTCTGTCCCTCCTCTGTACCCAGCTCCCTCTGTCCCTCCTCAGTACCCAGATCCCTCTGTCCCTCCTCTGTACCCAGATCCCTCTGTCCCTCCTCAGTACCCGGATCCCTCTGTCCCTCCTCTGTACCCAGATCCCTCTGTCCCTTCTCTGTACCCAGATCCCTCTGTCCCTCCTCTGTACCCAGATCACTCTGTCCCTCCTCTGTACCAGGATACCTCTGTCCCTCCTCTGTACCCGGATCCCTCTGTCCCTCCTCTGTACCCAGATCCCTCTGTCCCTCCTCAGTATCCAGATCCCTCTGTCCCTCCTCTGTAACCGGATCCCTCTGTCCCTCCTCTGTACCCAGATCCCTCTGTCCCTCCTCTGTACCCGGATCCCTCTGTCCCTCCTCTGTACCCAGAACCCTCTGTCCCTCCTCAGTATCCAGATCCCTCTGTCCCTCCTCTGTACCCGGATCCCTCTGTCCCTCCTCTGTACCCGGATCCCTCTGTCCCTCCTCTGTACCCAGAACCCTCTGTCCCTCCTCAGTATCCAGATCCCTCTGTCCCTCCTCTGTACCCAGAACCCTCTGTCCCTCCTCAGTATCCAGATCCCTCTGTCCCTCCTCTGTACCAGGATCCCTCTGTCCCTCCTCTGTACCCAGATCCCTCTGTCCCTCCTCTGTACCCGGATCCCTCTGTCCCTCTTCTGTACCCAGATCCCTCTGTCCCTCCTCTGTACCCAGATCCCTCTGTCCCTCCTCTGTACCCGGATCCCTCTGTCCCTCCTCTGTACCCAGAACCCTCTGTCCCTCCTCAGTATCCAGATCCCTCTGTCCCTCCTCAGTATCCAGATCCCTCTGTCCCTCCTCTGTACCCAGATCCCTCTGTCCCTTCTCTGTACCCAGATCCCTCTGTCCCTCCTCTGTACCCGGATCCCTCTGTCCCTCCTCTGTACCCAGATCCCTCTGTCCCTCCTCAGTATCCAGATCCCTCTGTCCCTCCTCAGTATCCAGATCCCTCTGTACCCGGATCCCTCTGTCCCTCCTCTGTACCCAGCTCCCTCTGTCCCTCCTCAGTACCCAGATCCCTCTGTCCCTCCTCTGTACCCAGATCCCTCTGTCCCTCCTCAGTACCCGGATCCCTCTGTCCCTCCTCTGTACCCAGATCCCTCTGTCCCTTCTCTGTACCCAGATCCCTCTGTCCCTCCTCTGTACCCAGATCCCTCTGTCCCTCCTCTGTACCCAGATCCCTCTGTCCCTCCTCTGTACCAGGATACCTCTGTCCCTCCTCTGTACCCGGATCCCTCTGTCCCTCCTCTGTACCCAGATCCCTCTGTCCCTCCTCAGTATCCAGATCCCTCTGTCCCTCCTCAGTATCCAGATCCCTCTGTCCCTCCTCTGTACCCGGATCCCTCTGTCCCTCCTCTGTACCCAGATCTCTCTGTCCCTCCTCAGTATCCAGATCCCTCTGTCCCTCCTCAGTACCCGGATCCCTCTGTCCCTCCTCTGTACCCAGATCCCTCTGTCCCTCCTCTGTACCCAGATCCCTCTGTCCCTCCTCAGTATCCAGATCCCTCTGTCCCTCCTCAGTATCCAGATCCCTCTGTCCCTCCTCTGTACCCGGATCCCTCTGTCCCTCCTCTGTACCCAGATCTCTCTGTCCCTCCTCAGTATCCAGATCCCTCTGTCCCTCCTCTGTACCCAGCTCCCTCTGTCCCTCCTCAGTACCCAGATCCCTCTGTCCCTCCTCTGTACCCAGATCCCTCTGTCCCTCCTCAGTACCCGGATCCCTCTGTCCCTCCTCTGTACCCAGCTCCCTCTGTCCCTCCTCAGTATCCAGATCCCTCTGTCCCTCCTCTGTACCCAGATCTCTCTGTCCCTCGTCAGTATCCAGATCCCTCTGTCCCTCCTCTGTACCAGGATCCCTCTGTCCCTCCTCTGTACCCAGATCTCTCTGTCCCTCCTCAGTATCCAGATCCCTCTGTCCCTCCTCTGTACCCAGATCCCTCTGTCCCTCCTCTGTACCAGGATCCCTCTGTCCCTCCTCTGTACCCAGATCCCCCTGTCCCTCCTCTGTACCCAGATCCCTCTGTCCCTCCTCTGTACCAGGATCCCTCTGTCCCTCCTCTGTACCCAGATCTCTCTGTCCCTCCTCAGTATCCAGATCCCTCTGTCCCTCCTCTGTACCCAGATCCCTCTGTCCCTCCTCTGTACCAGGATCCCTCTGTCCCTCCTCTGTACCCAGATCCCCCTGTCCCTCCTCTGTACCCAGATCCCCCTGTCCCTCCTCTGTACCCAGATCCCTCTGTCCCTCCTCAGTATCCAGATCCCTCTGTCCCTCCTCTGTACCCAGATCCCTCTGTCCCTCCTCAGTATCCAGATCCCTCTGTCCTTCCTCAGTATCCAGATCCCTCTATCCCTCCTCAGTATCCAGATCCCTCTGTCCCTATTCTGTACCCAGATCCCCCTGTCCCTATTCTGTACCCGGATCCCTCTGTCCCTCCTCTGTACCCGGATCCCTCTGTCCCTCCTCTGTACCCGGATCCCTCTGTCCATATTCTGTACCCAGAACCCTCTGTCCATATTCTGTACCCAGAACACTCTGTCCCTCCTCTGTACCCAGATCCCTCTGTCCCTCCTCAGTACCCAGAACCCTCTGTCCCTCCTCTGTACCCAGATCCCTTTGTCCCTCATCAGTACCCAGATCCCTCTGTCCCTCCTCTATACCTGCATCCCTTTGTCCTTCCTCTGTACCTGGATCCCTCTGTCCCTCATCAGTACCCGTATCCATCTGTCCCTCCTCTGTACTTGGATCCCTCTGTACCCAGACCCCTCTGTTTCTTCTCTGTACCCAGATCCCTCTGTCCCTCCTGTACCCGTTTCCCTCTATCCCTCCTCTGTAACCGGATCCCTCTGTCCCTCCTCAGTCCTTCTGTCCCTTTGTCCCTCCGTCCCTGCTCTGTACCCAGATCCCTCTGTCACTCCTTAGTACCCAGATCCCTCTGTCCCTCCTCAGTACCCAGATCCCTTTGTCCCTCCTCTGTACCTAGATCCATCTGTCCCTTCTCAGTACCCGGATCCCTCTGTCCTTCCTGTGTACCAGGATCCCTCTGTCCTTCCTCTGTACCCGGATCCCTCTGTCCCTCCTTTGTACCCAGATCCCTCTGTCCTTCCTCTGTACCCGGATCCCTCTGTCCCTCCTCTGTACTTGGATCCCTCTGTCCCTCCTCTGTACCCAGATCCCTCTGTCCCTCCTCTTTACCCAGATCCCTCTGTCCCTCCTCTGTACTTGGATCCCTCTGTCCCTCCTCTGTACCCAGATCCCTCTGTCCCTCCTCTGTACCCAGATCCCTCTGTCCCTCATCAGTACCCAGATCCCTCTGTCCCTCCTCTGTACCAAGATCCCTCTGTCCCTCCTCTGTACCCATATCCCTCTGTCCCTCCTCTGTACCCGAATCCCTCTGGCCCTCCTCTGTACCCAGATCCCTCTGTCCCTCCTCAGTATCCAGATCCCTCTGTCCTTCCTCTGTACCCGGATCCCTCTGTCCCTCCTCTGTACCCAGATCTCTCTGTCCCTCCTCAGTATCCAGATCCCTCTGTCCCTCCTCTGTACCCAGCTCCCTCTGTCCCTCCTCAGTACCCAGATCCCTCTGTCCCTCCTCTGTACCCAGATCCCTCTGTCCCTCCTCAGTACCCGGATCCCTCTGTCCCTCCTCTGTACCCAGCTCCCTCTGTCCCTCCTCAGTATCCAGATCCCTCTGTCCCTCCTCTGTACCCAGATCTCTCTGTCCCTCGTCAGTATCCAGATCCCTCTGTCCCTCCTCTGTACCCGGATCCCTCTGTCCCTCCTCTGTACCAGGATCCCTCTGTCCCTCCTCTGTACCCAGATCTCTCTGTCCCTCCTCAGTATCCAGATCCCTCTGTCCCTCCTCTGTACCCGGATCCCTCTGTCCCTCCTCTGTACCAGGATCCTTCTGTCCCTCCTCTGTACCCAGATCCCCCTGTCCCTCCTCTGTACCCAGATCCCTCTGTCCCTCCTCTGTACCAGGATCCCTCTGTCCCTCCTCTGTACCCAGATCTCTCTGTCCCTCCTCAGTATCCAGATCCCTCTGTACCCAGATCCCTCTGTCCCTCCTCTGTACCAGGATCCCTCTGTCCCTCCTCTGTACCCAGATCCCCCTGTCCCTCCTCTGTACCCAGATCCCTCTGTCCCTCCTCTGTACCAGGATCCCTCTGTCCCTCCTCTGTACCCAGATCTCTCTGTCCCTCCTCAGTATCCAGATCCCTCTGTACCCAGATCCCTCTGTCCCTCCTCTGTACCAGGATCCCTCTGTCCCTCCTCTGTACCCAGATCCCCCTGTCCCTCCTCTGTACCCAGATCCCTCTGTCCCTCCTCTGTACCAGGATCCCTCTGTCCCTCCTCTGTACCCAGATCTCTCTGTCCCTCCTCAGTATCCAGATTCCTCTGTCCCTCCTCTGTACCCAGATCCCTCTGTCCCTCCTCTGTACCCAGATCCCTCTGTCCCTCCTCTGTACCCAGATCCCCCTGTCCCTCCTCTGTACCCAGATCCCCCTGTCCCTCCTCTGTACCCAGATCCCCCTGTCCCTCCTCTGTACCCAGATCCCCCTGTCCCTCCTCTGTACCCAGATCCCTCTGTCCCTCCTCAGTATCCAGATCCCTCTGTCCCTCCTCTGTACCTAGATCCCTCTGTCCCTCCTCAGTATCCAGATCCCTCTGTCCTTCCTCAGTATCCAGATCCCTCTGTCCCTCCTCAGTATCCAGATCCCTCTGTCCCTATTCTGTACCCAGATCCCCCTGTCCCTATTCTGTACCCGGATCCCTCTGTCCCTCCTCTGTACCCGGATCCCTCTGTCCCTCCTCTGTACCCGGATCCCTCTGTCCATATTCTGTACCCAGAACCCTCTGTCCATATTCTGTACCCAGAACCCTCTGTCCCTCCTCTGTACCCAGATCCCTCTGTCCCTCCTCAGTACCCAGAACCCTCTGTCCCTCCTCTGTACCCAGATCCCTTTGTCCCTCATCAGTACCCAGATCCCCCTGTCCCTCCTCTATACCTGCATCCCTTTGTCCTTCCTCTGTACCTGGATCCCTCTGTCCCTCATCAGTACCCGTATCCATCTGTCCCTCCTCTGTACTTGGATCCCTCTGTACCCAGACCCCTCTGTTTCTTCTCTGTACCCAGATCCCTCTGTCCCTCCTGTACCCGTTTCCCTCTATCCCTCCTCTGTAACCGGATCCCTCTGTCCCTCCTCAGTCCTTCTGTCCCTTTGTCCCTCCGTCCCTGCTCTGTACCCAGATCCCTCTGTCACTCCTTAGTACCCAGATCCCTCTGTCCCTCCTCAGTACCCAGATCCCTTTGTCCCTCCTCTGTACCTAGATCCATCTGTCCCTTCTCAGTACCCGGATCCCTCTGTCCTTCCTGTGTACCAGGATCCCTCTGTCCTTCCTCTGTACCCGGATCCCTCTGTCCCTCCTTTGTACCCAGATCCCTCTGTCCCTCCTTTGTACCCAGATCCCTCTGTCCCTCCTCTGTACCAAGATCCCTCTGTCCCTCCTCTGTACCCATATCCCTCTGTCCCTCCTCTGTACCCGAATCCCTCTGGCCCTCCTCTGTACTTGGATCCCTCTGTACCCGGATCCCTCTGTCCCTTCTCTGTACCAGGATCCCTCTGTCCCTTCTCTGTACCCGGATCCCTCTGTCCCTCCTCTGTACCCGGATCCCTCTCCCTCTGTCCCTCCTCTGTACCTAGATCCCTCTGTCCCTCCTCTGTACCCAGATCCCTCTGTCCCTCATTAGTACCCAGATCCCTCTGTCCCTCCTCTGTACCTGGATCCCTCTGTCCCTCCTCTGTACCCGGATCCCTCTCCCTCTGTCCCTCCTCTGTACCCGGATCCCTCTGTCCCTCCTCTGTACCTAGATCCCTCTGTCCCTCATTAGTACCCAGATCCCTCTGTCCCTCCTCTGTACCTGGATCCCTCTGTCCCTCCTCTGTACCCGGATCCCTCTGTCCTTCCTCTGTACCCAGATCCCTCTGTCCCTCATTAGTACCCAGATCCCTCTGTCCCTCCTCTGTACCAGGATCCCTCTGTCCCTCCTCTGTACCCAGATCTCTCTGTCCCTCCTTAGTGTCCAGATCCCTCTGTCACTCCTCTGTACCCAGATCCCCCTGTCCCTCCTCTGTACCCAGATCCCTCTGTCCCTCCTCTGTACCCAGATCCCTCTGTCCCTCCTCAGTATCCAGATCCCTCCATCCCTGCTCTGTACCCAGATCCCTCTGTCACTCCTTAGTACCCAGATCCCTCTGTCCCTCCTCAGTACCCAGATCCCTTTGTCCCTCCTCTGTACCTAGATCCATCTGTCCCTTCTCAGTACCCAGATCCCTCTGTCCTTCCTCTGTACCCGGATCCCTCTGTCCCTCCTTTGTACCCAGACCCCTCTGTCCCTCCTCTGTACCCGGATCCCTCTGTCCCTCCTCTGTACTTGGATCCCTCTGTCCCTCCTCTGTACTTTGATCCGTCTGTCCCTCCTCTGTACCCAGATCCCTCTGTCCCTCCTCTGTACCCAGATCCCTCTGTCCCTCCTCTGTACCCAGATCCCTCTGTCCCTCCTCTGTACTTGGATCCCTCTGTCCCTCCTCTGTACTTTGATCCGTCTGTCCCTCCTCTGTACCCAGATCCCTCTGTCCCTCATCAGTACCAAGATCCCTCTGTCCCTCCTCTGTACCAAGATCCCTCTGTCCCTCCTCTGTACCCATATCCCTCTGTCCCTCCTCTGTACCCGAATCCCTCTGGCCCTCCTCTGTACTTGGATCTCTCTGTACCCGGATCCCTCTGTCCCTTCTCTGTACCCGGATCCCTCTCCCTCTGTCCCTCCTCTGTACCCGGATCCCTCTGTCCCTCATTAGTACCCAGATCCCTCTGTCCCTCCTCTGTACCCGGATCCCTCTCCCTCTGTCCCTCCTCTGTACCCGGATCCCTCTGTCCCTCCTCTGTACCCAGATCCCTCTGTCCCACATTAGTACCCAGATCCCTCTGTCCCTCCTCTGTACCCGGATCCCTCTGGCCCTCCTCTGTACTTGGATCTCTCTGTACCCAGATCCCTCTGTCCCTCCTCTGTACCCGGATCCCTCTGTCCCTCATTAGTACCCAGATCCCTCTGTCCCTCCTCTGTACCCGGATCCCTCTGTCCCTCATTAGTACCCAGATCCCTCTGTCCCTCCTCTGTACCTGGATCCCTCTGTCCCTCCTCTGTACCCAGATCCCTCTGTCCCTCATTAGTACCCAGATCCCTCTGTCCCTCCTCTGTACCCGGATCCCTCTGTCCCTCATTAGTACCCAGATCCCTCTGTCCCTCCTCTGTACCCGGATCCCTCTGTCCCTCCTCTGTACCCGGATCCCTCTGAAGAGGGACAGGGGGATCTGGGAGTTTATGTTATACAGTGGAATCTACTGTAAATATCAATGAATTTGTGTTTACATCTATAATCATAAAGAACGCAGCCACCTCTACTGTTGGTGCCTCTGCTCCGCCCCTGTCACCGCCCCTGTCACCGCCCCTGTCACCAGCTATGTATTTAATCCCAAAGAATTCTATAGAATTTTGCGGTGACACCTTTTAGTGTGAATCCCTCCGGGATCGTCTTATAGGCATTTTGTGTCCTCAGCTCCCCGTAAAACAATATTGTTTTATTTATAGTTATCTGAAATTTGTAAATTATTGACGGGATGGAGCTGCAGCAAACAGCACAAAGATCAATACTTCTTATGATGTAAGTGGGGGAAATTGATGACCGCGGATTAACTCTTTCATTGAAGTCAGAAGCTTTATTTATACAGAACTCTCTTCTGGAGGCTTTTCATGTATGAGATCTGCAGGCAGATCCCCCAGACACACATTGTATGGGCAAAAGTCTGTGAACCCCTGACCATCACACCTCTAAGAGTTTGTCAGACATTCCATTCTGGATTTGGATTTGCTGGGACAGTCCCCCGCCTTGGTCCTTTGTCTCAATGATGTCCTGGACATCATATCTAAAAGTGGGGTTTGGGCAAGACCAACTTGTATAGAGGGTGTGATGTGCACGGGGTTATGAATCATTTGGACTTGTCCTCCTCCCCCAATGGTCATTAATATGAAGTTCTTCCCCTCCCCTATGACTGTTAATATGGAGTTGCCCTCCTCCCTCCCATGAGAATTAACATGGAGTTGCTCTCCTCCCCCATGGCCATTAATATGGAGTTATCCCCCTCCTCCAATGACCATTAATATGGAGTTTCTCTCCTCCCCCATGACCATAAACATGGGGTTATCCCCCTCCTCCACTGACCATTAATATGGAGTTTCTCTCCTCCCCCATGACCATAAACAAGGGGTTATCCCCCTCCTCCACCGACCATTAATATGGAGTTTCTCTCCTCCCCCATGACCATAAACAAGGGGTTATCCCCCTCCTCCACCGACCATTAATATGGAGTTTCTCTCCTCCCCCATGACCATAAACAAGGGGTTATCCCCCTCCTCCACCGACCATTAATATGGAGTTTCTCTCCTCCCCCATGACCATAAACAAGGGGTTATCCCCCTCCTCCACCGACCATTAATATGGAGTTTCTCTCCTCCCCCATGACCATAAACAAGGGGTTATCCCCCTCCTCCACCGACCATTAATATGGAGTTGCACCTTTTTGGCCATAACATCCTCCACATGAATCAGAAAAGGGCTGGAGACTCGGATGCCCTTGAATAAAAGTCCTTTATTGGGTTACATGGATACACGGGTACAGGCTACGCTACCCATGTAACCCAGCCCTTTTCTGATTCAAGTATTGCATTTTGGGGCCTGAACGTCCTGGCTAGAGCACCGGGTCACAGTTCATGAAACATCATACTGGCAGTGGAGCTGGGGTATCATTTTGCTTCTCTCATAACATCCTCCACACTTCTGGGATGACTTTCCAAAAGATTTTGAAGTGTGTCTGTGGGAATTTGTAAGGTCAGGTACTGATGTTGGATGAGAAGACCTGCCTCACATATTGGGCCTCATGCTGGCCACCAAAAAATAGTCCTGGCTCCCATTTGATCCTCCACCCCAAAGCTGTTTAGAAGGGTTGAGGTCAGGGCTCTGTGCAGGACCCTTGATTTCCTCCACCTATCTTACCTATATGAGCTTGTTGGACATCCATTCCTAAACCATGTCCATTATGGAGTTGCCACCCCTCTGTGGCTTTTACATCCTCCACTCTTCTGGGAAGTCTTTCCACAAGATTTTGGAGGGTGTCTGTTGGAATTTGTGCCTATTCGTGAGGTTAGGTACTGATGTTGGATGAGAAGATCTGCCTCATATTGGACACCAAACAGAAAACAGACCTGGCTTGCAGCTGACATTCCAAGTCACCCCAAAGGTGTCCAGTAGGGTTGAGGTCAGGGCTCTGTACATGACACTTCAGTTCCTTCACACCAAACTGGTCACACCATGTCTCTATGAAGGTGGCTTTGTACACAGTGGGGGGGGGGGGGGGGGGCACAGTCATGGTGGAACAGAAAAGGGTGTTCACCAAACTGTTACCACAAGATTGGAAGATCAAAATTGTCTACAATGTCTGTGTTAGACATGTGCAACTTCTTTCGTTCTGAATTGGCTTTTTAACTAATTTTGACACATTCGTTAATTCGGCAACATCAGAATTAACGAAAACCTTTTTAACAAATTTTTCAATTTCATAAATATGTGAATTCAAAAATTCTTAAATTCGTAATTTCTAAAATTTGTAAATTCGAAAAATCGGAAACTTGTAAATTCTGAAATTCGAAATTCGGAAATCTGAAAACCCAAAAATTTTAAATAAAATATAAATAATAATAATATAAATAATATAATTATATAAATATTAACTAACTATTAAGTTATAGGTATTGGAATTTCCTTTGAAATTTGGCTGTTAGTGAACGTAACGAATACGAATTTATCCGAAGTTACGAATCCTAAATAACGAATGCTGTATCTAAACGAATGGAACGTAACGCAATAATAATAATAAATAACAATAATAATAATAATAATAATAAAAACGTTTTATTATTATTAATTTGTTCCATTCCATTTGTTTAGATGCGGCATCCGTTATTTCGGATAATTTGTAACTTCAAATAAATTCGTATTCGTTACATTCACTAACAGCCAAATTTCAAAGGAAATTCCAATACCTCTAATTTAATAGTTAGTTATTATTAGTTACTTAGTCAGTTATTATTTAGAATTTTCGGATTTCGTTCTTTCGAATTTTCAGATTTTCTTTCTTATTTTCAGGATTTTTCGGATTTTTGAATTTACAAATTTTCTAATTTACAAAATTCTGAATTTTCGAATTTACGAATTTTTGAATTTACGAATTTCGATCATAACGAATGACCCGAAAAACGAAAATAAAAAAAACGAAAATGAAACGAAAACTAACAAATTTTTTGGCGTTGCACATGTCTAGTCTATGTAAGATGGAGTATTATCAGGACCCCTCACTGGAAACTTCATCATTGGGGGTAAGTACTGCTGTGCAACTTTCTGTTGTATGTTACATGTGAGCAGTACAGATGTTGTATGTTACATGTGAGCAGTACAGATGTATGTTACATGTGAGCAGTACAGATGTTGTATGTTACATGTCAGCAGTACAGATGTTGTATGTTACATGTCAGCAGTACAGATGTTGTATGTTACATGTGAGCAGTACCAGATACTGTGTCACTAGTCTGGGTCCCGGGATTCCGTGTGCACAGGGAGGGGTTGGGCTCCGCAGATAACTCATTCTAGTTAAAGTAAAACTGGCTCTATGGAAGTTTTGTGCACCACACATGTCACAGCCGATCCGACTGACACCTGAAGCCCAACGGGCGTGTCTATTAAACATGTGCACTGCCGGAAAATTTATTTGCTTCCGTTTCATTTGTTTTTGTGTTTTTTTTGTTTTTTTTTGTTTTTCGGGTTATTCCTTATGATCGAAATTCGTAAATTCGAAAATCCGAAAATGCTGAAAATTCAAAAATTCAGAAATACAAAAATAAGAAAGAAAATCTGAAAATTCGAAAGAATGAAATTCTGAATGAATACCTAACTAACTAGTAATAACTAACTATTAAATTATAGGTATTGGAATTTCCTTTCCAATGTGGCCATTTGTCAACGTAACAAACACAAATTTATCCAAAGTTACAAGTTATCCAAAATAATGAATTCCGCATCTAAACAAATGGAACGGAAAGAATTAACAATAAATAATAATAATATGTTTTTATTTTTATTATTATTGCTATTTATTATTAATAATTTGTTACGTTCCATTCGTTTAGATACGGCATTCGTTATTTCGGATAAATTCGTATTTGTTACATTCACTAACAGCCAAATTTGAGAGGAAATTCCAATACCTATAATTTGATAGTTAGTAATAGTTATTATTAGTTAGTGATTATTTCAGATTTTCGAATATTGGGGTTTTAGAATTTTCGGATTTTCGTTCTTATTTTTGGATTTTCGTTCTTATTTTTGGATTATCGTTCTTTTGAATTTTCGTTCTTATTTTCGGATGTTCAAATTGTCGAATTTCCGAATTTTCCCATTTATGAATTTTTGAATATTGGAATTTACGAATTTTTGAATTTGTGAATTTACAAATTTTCGAATATTCAAATTTACGAATTTACGAATATTCAAATTTATGAATTTACAAATATTTAGGAAAAAAACCCTAACCCTAACCCCTAATCCTATCTCCTAACCCTATTATTAAACCCTAATATTAACATAAAAATATGGACAACAAAAATGTATCAAAATGGTAACAATATTATTAAACAACAACAAAAAAACAAATAAAAGTCTTTTTGTCATCTAAGTTCACATTTGTGCGTTGCAGGAACGCATGCAAAATTGCGCACATTCCCGCAAAACACACACCAAACATCCCTATTACAAGTGTGTGTTCATGCCATCATATCTTAATGGCACCCCAACGCATCTTGCCAACGTGCATGCACCAAAAACGCATTATAACGAAGTAGCATGTGTTTTGGTGCAACGCAATTTAAAAAAGAGTCATGCGTTTATTTTGCATGCTTTTCGTGCAGAGAGTGGCCCACTGAAAAAGTTGGGCTTCCCCTAAACATGACTTGCAAAGTCACACAAGCAACATCATGCCTGCATAGTCTTTAGGTTTCAGTCTTTATACCGTGTACATTTTGTAACCTCCCCCCTGAGGTTCTGCAGGGGAGGGAACAATGAGCGGCCGCATCATGTGAAATGCGTTGCAGTGAATTCGGGGTCCCAGCCAGGTCTTCCAGGATTCCTCTCAGGGTCCCTTCTAGGTCCTCCAAGATTTACAGGATTCCTGCTGGGTCCACCATGATTCCTCTCAGGGTCCCTGCCAGTTCTTCCAGGGTTCCACTCAGGATCCAAGCCAGGTTTTCCAGAATTCCTTTCAGGATCCCTGCCAGGTCTTCCCAGGATTCCACTCAGGATTCCTGCCAGGTCTTTCAGGGTTTTACTTAGGATCATTGGCAGATCTTCCAGGATTCCACTCAGGATCCCTGCCAGGTCTTCCAGGATTCCACTCAGGATCCCTGCAAGGTCTTTCAGGGTTCCACCCAGGATCCCTGCCAGGTTTTCCAGGATTCCTTTCAGGATCCCTGCCAGGTTTTCTAGGGTTCCACTCAGGATCCCAGCCAGATCTTCCAGGATTCCTCTCAGCATCCCTGCCAGGTTTTCCAGGATTCCTCTCAGGCTCCCTGCCAGGTTTACCAGGATTCCTCTCAGGCTCCCTGACAGATTTTCCAGGATTCCTCTTAGGATCCTTGCTGGGTCTTCAAGGGTTCCTAGGACCTCCAGCACTTCCAGAGTTCCAGATATGGGCTGTGTCCTTTGACTAGAAGGGTATTTAAGCTCTGGTCTTTGAAAGGCTGGTGCTTTGTCTTACTGCCACCTGCCTAAGAGTAAAAGCTCTGTAATACATACCTGCCAGTTGCCTGTTTATTGCCAACCTCCATTGATCTGACCTCTTGCTTTCCACCTACCTTGACCTCTGACTGCACCTGAATACTCTTGCTTGCCGCTCATCAAGCCCCCTGCCTTGACCTGACAGCTCTCTTGCTTGCTGCCTGCCTAGACCACTGCCTATACCTGAGTACTCTCTTGTTTGCTGCCTACCCAGACCTAAGTGCCCTCTTGTTTGCTGCCTGCCTGGACCTGAGTATTCTCTTGTTTGCTGCCTGCCTGGATCTGAGTACTCTCTCTTGCTGTTGCCCACCAAGATCCCTTCTTGGACCTGATTATTCTCCTGCTTACTGCCTGCCTAGACCTCTGCTCGGACCTGACTTTTTTGCTCCTGCTGCCTGGCATGACCTCTGCTTGATCCTGACTACTCTCTTGCCTGTTGCGTGTCACAACCGCTGCCTGATCCTGACTACTCTCTTGCCTGCCATGACCTCTGCCTAATTCTCACCACTCTCTTGCCTGCTGCGTGCCACGATCTCTGCTTGGACCTGATTACTCTCTTGTCTACACCCTGTCTTCTCATGAACAGTCTTTGCACCGTAGCCCTTCTGTTTCAGCAACCCCTTGGTGGGGTGATCCTGGGGTCTGTGACCTGGTGCCAGTATATGACTTTAAGCCTTTGGTGAGCCTGCCTCAACTGATATGGGGCACCATAATACTGATCCCAAGGTAACCAGCATTTTCAGGAGGGAGTCAGCTTACGCATTTCTCCTAGGACATCCAATACTGGAAGGACCTCAGCTGTGTCTGTTGGTGATCTCAAGGCTGAGGCAAATCCTGAGAACATGGCCTGTTCTGGTAGAAGAAGTGCCCCCATACTGAATCCTGATTTCTAGAAGTCTCTCTCTTACCAGGGTGAGCTGTGATTACACTTATTTGTCTTTTTGAGTTTTCAGTACGTTTATCACCCAGAGATAAAAGCCGGAGCTTCTATTATTCATGGCCTGTATACCAGATGAATAAATAAAGAGAAGTCTCGTCTTCGCTCTACAAAGCGTCTTGTGATGACATCAACTTCACAGAAGAGGAAACATCACACCGTTTACAGAACGCACAACACAGCCGCCATCCGCCAGCCTGCCCTGACACTACATGGGGGGGCTGTGTGCCAACATGGCGGGATCACCAGGGGTGAGGAGAGATGGCGGGGCCCCTCACACAACTTATCTGGGGCCCCATCTTCTCTCTGACTATTTACTTATGTTTTATTTATTTTGTCATCCAAAACGAAACTTACGAATAAAGTTTCACATCAGTCAGCTTTACCAAATCACATTATTGTTTTCTTATATTATACGTTTCTCTATCTTGCCGTGAAAAGACAACATCTCTTCCTGGGCTCCCCGCCTTGGCTCCTCGATCACATGATGTCTTTCCTGTCCCTTTTCCTTTCCTTGGTCTTGCCCCCCTGTCCTGTCCACTATTATGTCCCTTTTCCTGTCTGCTGTCCTTTCCCTTGTGCTGCCCCCTGCCCCGCTCCTCTTCTGTACTCTGTACCTTATGTTATCTTGGTCCTAGTCTTGTCTCTTCTCCTGTTCTATTCCTTATTTTGCCCTTTTTCCAGTCCCCTGTCCTATCCCCTTTTCTGTCCATTTTTCTGCCCTCTGTAAATGTCCCATATCTTGTACCCTGTCCTGCCCTGTCCCTTATTCTGTACCCTATACTGTTTTTATCCTGCCCCCTGTCCTGGCCTTTGTTCTGCACCCTTTGCTGCCCCTTGTCCAGTCAGTTTTCTTATTTGTGTGGGCCCCCTGCCCTCTTCACTTGTTTGTCTTTTGTCTCGCCCTTTGTGCTTTCCCTTGTCCTGCCCCCCGCCCTGCTCCTTGTTCTGCACCCTGTACTGTCCCTAATTCTTCCTCCATGTCTTGTGTCTTTTCCTGTCCGCTGTCCTGTCCTTTGTTCTGCACCCAATTTTGCCCCTTTTTTTTCTTCTGTCCTGTCCCCTGTCCTCCCCCCTGCCAGTCTCTTATGTGTTGTTCCCTGTCCTGTCTCCTGTCCTGTTCCTTGTCTTTTTCCCTTGCTATCCTCTGTCCTCTCCCCTGTGCTCTTCCTCCTGCCCTGTGTCCTCTCTCCTTCCTGTCCACAGTCATATCTCCTGTGTTGTCTCCTGTGTTGTCTCTCCTCCTGTCCTCTGTGCTGCCTGCTGTCTTGTTCCCTGTCCTGTCCCTCCTCCTGTTACCTGTCCTCTGTGTGGTCCCCTGTCCTCTACTCTGTGTTGCCCCCTGTGCTGTCCCTCCTCCTGTTCCCTTTCCTCTGTGTTGTCCCCTGTCCTGTGCTCTGTGTTGCCCCTGTCCTGTTCCCTGTCCTTTTACCTGCCCTGTCCTCTATGTTGCCCCTTGTCCTGCCCTCTGCCCTGTCCCCTGTTCTGTCCTCTGTGTTATGCCCTGTCCTGTTCCCTATCCTGTCTCCTGCCCTGTCCTCTATGTTGCCCCTTGTCCTGCCCCTGCCCTGTCCCCTGTTCTGTCCTCTGTGTTATGCCCTGTCCTGTTCCCTATCCTGTCTCCTGCCCTGTCCCATCCCCTGTCCTGTCCCCTGTCCTCTGTGTTGCCCCCTGTCCTGTCCTCTGTCTTGTCCTCAGTGTTACCTCCTGTCCTATTCCCTGTCCTTTCCCCAGTCCCTTTCCCTGTTATGTCCTCTGTGTTGTCCCCTGTCTTGTCTCCTGCCCTGTCCCCTGTACTCTATGTTGTCCCCTATCCTGTACCCTGTCCTGTCCTCTGTGTTGTCCCCTTGCCTATCCCCTGTCCTTGGTGTTGCTTGCTGTCCTGTCCTCTGTGCTGTCCCCTGTCCTCTGTGTTGTCCCCTTGCCTATCCCCTGTCCTTGGTGTTGCTTGCTGTCCTGTCCTCTGTGCTGTCCCCTGTCCTCTGTGTTGTCCCCTTGCCTATCCCCTGTCCTTGGTGTTGCTTGCTGTCCTGTCCTCTGTGCTGTCCCCTGTCCTCTGTGTTGTCCCCTTGCCTATCCCCTGTCCTTGGTGTTGCTTGCTGTCCTGTCCTCTGTGCTGTCCCCTGTCCTCTGTGTTGTCCCCTTGCCTATCCCCTGTCCTTGGTGTTGCTCGCTGTCCTGTCCTCTGTGCTGTCCACTGTCCTCTGTGTTGTCCCCTTGCCTATCCCCTGTCCTTGGTGTTGCTCGCTGTCCTGTCCTCTGTGTTGTCCCCTTGCCTATCCCCTGTCCTTGGTGTTGCTCGCTGTCCTGTCCTCTGTGCTGTCCACTGTCCTCTGTGTTGTCCCCTTGCCTTTCCCCTGTCCTCTGTGTTGTCTCCTTGCCTATCCCCTGTCCTCTGTGTTGCCCCCCGTCCTGTTCCTTGTACTGTCCTGTCCTCTGTCTTGTCTTCTGTGTTGTCCCCTGTCTTGTTCCCCGTCCTTTCCTTAGTCCTATTCCCTTCCCTGTCCCCTGTCCTCTATGTTGTCCCCTTGCCTATCCCCTATCCTTTGTGTTGCCCCCTGTCCTGTCCTCTGTGTTGCCCCCTGCCCTGTCGTGTCCCCTGTCCTTCCCTTCTCCTGTCTTTGGTCCTTTCCCCTGTTATTTGTGCTGTCCACAGTAAATCTTCCTCATGTTCCTTTCCCATTGGCAGCCATCATGTGTCATGTCTTTTCCCTCAATTATACGATTTTCTTGGAAGTGTAGATCAGAGCCAGGGAGATGATGCAGCAAAAGTTGCAGGAAAGCCAACAAATAACATCCGTCGTGTGAGGTGGAGGCCTGTCGGCGGGAGAGTGGATGTGCTTTGAGCAGGTACCATGTCATAGAGAAAAGCCTGTTTTCTGTTTAACAATGAGGCGAGCTGTGTGAAGGGCCCCCGGGCCCCGGAATCTCATTTTGTTCCAGTTAGGAGGAATTGGGGATGCGGATTGCATGACGAATGAATCTCCTCGGAGGGTAATTGCGCACACCTGCCTATGAAAAACAAATTGGGATCTTTCTGCCAAGCTGTCACCAAGACAAACAACATCTTTTCCTAATGCCATTCCTGACAGCTAATTGATGTAGATAATTCTCGACGTTCCGAGGCTCCAGACAAGAAACCACCAAGACTTGGCAAATGGAATCGCTTCATCTAAAAGAAACTCGCGGAGTGAAAAAAAAAGAAAATGTGAAGAGAAGAAGAGTTGTCCCCCAGTGACCTGTTTTATCTGTTATTCTCTGTAAAATAGAAAAAGGAATCTGATTTCTCACCATGGCGTCATTGACCAGATATACCTTGTGTCACCTGCTGGTGGCGCTGTGCTTCAGAGAACAGACTTGTCGTAACAGCAGACACCACCTGTCCGGGCTGCATTAGCACCTCTGACTGTAGTGAGGACCGGTGGCTGACTGTTGGATCACTTTATAGTCCCGCCTCTCCAGCAGTCAGGCACCTTAGTATTTTTCCTGTATGCCATGTTGGTGTATGAGCGCTCTTCACCTGTTCCCAGATCTGTCCAGCCTTATCTTCTTACCTGCTAATTACTGGGCCATCGTACTGCCTGTCCCTTACCCTGACTGTTCTGACTTGTCCACTGTCATGACCCTCTTTGCCTCGCCTGTCTCCTTTCCTTTGTCTATCTTCTGTCTCCTCCTAGCCTGCCTGTTCCATCTTGGTGGAACCTCATCTTGTTCCACCCTTCCGCGGTCCATTCCTGGATGTCTTGTCTTCTCTCTTGTTCCACCTATCCCATTTCCTGACCTACCTGTCTTGAGACCTGCCTTGCCTGATCTTAGTCCATACCTGTCTGTCCCCTGCCCTGACCTACCTGTCCTCTGCACTGCCCTGCTTGATCCCCATCTATACCTGTCTACCCCCTGCCCTGACCTGCCTGTTTTCTGCCCTGCCCTGCCTTCTGCCCTGCCCTGCCTGATCTTAGTCCATACCTGTCTGTCCCTTGTCTTAATCTGCCTGTTCTCTGCGCTGCCCTGCCTGATCCCCACGTTACCTGTCTGTCCCCTGCCCTGACCTTCCTGTCTTCTGCCCAGCCCTGTCTGATCCTTGTCTATACCCGTCTGTCCACTGCTCTACCTGTCCTCTGCCCTGCCTGATCCCCACGTTACCTGTCTATCCCCTGCCTTGACCTTCCTGTCCTCTGCACTGCCCTGCCTGATCCCCACGTTACATGTCTGTCCCCTGCCCTGACCTTCCTGTCTACTGCCCTGCCCTGCCTGATCCCCATCCATACCCGTCTGTCCGCTGCTCTACCAGTCCTCTGCCCTGCCTGATCCCTGTTTATATCTGTTTCTCCTCTGCCCTGACCTGCCTGTCCACTGCCATGTCCTGCCTTATTTTCTGTCCATATACCCATTTCTCCCCTGCCCTAACTGTCCTCTGTCCAGCCCTGCCTGAGCCCAGTCCATACCTGCCTGTCCCTTGTCTTAATCTGCCTGTCCTCTGTCCTGCCCTGCCCGATCACCATGCATACTTGCCCTGACCTTCCTGTTCTCTGCCCTGCCTGATTATACCTGTCTCTCCCCTGCCCTGACTGTTTACTGTCCTGCCTGATCCCCGTCCATACCTATCTGTCCCTTGTCTTGATTTGTCTGTCCTCTCCCTGCCCTGCCTGTCCTCTGCTTTGCCCTGCCTGATCCCATTCTATACCATTCTGTCCCTTGTCTTGATCTGTCTGTCCCCTTCCTGACCTGCCTTTCCTCTCCCTGCCCTGCCTGATCCCCATTCATACCTGTCTGTCCCTTGTACTGACCGGCCTGTGCCCCATCCAGCCATTCCTGTGCCCTACCCTGCCTGTTCCCTGTCCTGCACAACCTGTTGCATCCTCAGTCCTGGTCCTCCTGTCCCATGCTGCTTGAACCCTGTCCTATTCTACCCATCCCCAGTCCTGTCCTGACTCTTGCAAGTTGCATCTTTTTACCTGTCCAGCCTGTACTCTTTCTTGTCTGCTCCTGTCCTGGCCTGCCTGTCCCCTGCCCTGTCTACCCCGTCTTTCCCCGTCTGTCCCCTGCCCTGTCTATCCCGTCTTTCCCTGCCCGTCCCATTCTTCTTGAACCTTGTTTTGTTTCACCCATCCTCAGTCCTGTCCAAACCAGTCCCTGCCCCGGTCCTGCTTGTACCCTGTCTTGTCTCATCTATCCGTTATACTGACCTGCCTGTACCCTTTCCAGTCTGTCCCCTGTCACCTAGGGGTGTGTATTGTGTATAGCTTGCCAGGGCTACTGTTAAAGGGCCCCATTCAGCCTACCCAACAGGGCCCCCTTCCCTGGCCGAAAGTGACTGAGGACATAGATTTATCAGCCTCGGCTGCACAGATGAATAAATAGGAGGCGCTCTGAGGCTTCCTGCTCATTCACAACCCGAAGCATAGTAAATACAGTTTACTATGCTTCAGTGGTGAATGGAAACAGGAGTGATCGGTACCAATCATTGACTGTGTTCGTTCAGAAAATAAAGGGGCCAGTAAATGACACATTTACTGGCCTCTTCCCCTGCTTTCCATCCTGAAATATCCCCCTGTGTGTCCGCAGCAGCTTCCGGCGGGAGAGGAGGGAAGCCAGCAGCGCTGCAGGGAAAGGGGCACACAGGGGGGGGGGCCCCGACAGCAGATGGAAGGGATGCATTTGCTAGAACTAATCCCCCTGCAGTGCAGCCAGAGGGAGGGAGAGGAGGAGAAGCCGGCAGTGCTGCAGGGGGAGGCAGAAGAGCATCAGTGTCTGCAATGAGGCAGTACAGCCGGTCCTCCCGCTCAGCAGGGGCCCCCCCTTTTGAACTGATAGTTACTATGTAACTGATGGGGCCCAGGACAGGACAGGAAGGCTGGCTGTACTGCCTTATCAGCGGCCCTGTAGTTTGCTTTCAGTTGTCTCTTAGAGCTCATTAATACCTCCTGCTCCGGGCCGTGCCGCTCAATGTTGTCCCAACACAAGAGCAGTGCAGATCTGTCTTCAGTAATGCCAGTTCATTTTATCTCAGCAGAGACTGCTGCAACGCATACTACAGTCTGCAAAAAATAAATAAGAAGTATCTGGTTCCTGAATCACATAAATAGTGCAAGCGGGCTCCTAGTGAGGGGATGTTATTGCTGCGTGGTGAATGGGCCCCTGTTGCCTGATTGTTTGTACTCGTGTTATTGTTCTGATTCGTGGTTTTTGGCTGCTTGTAGCCTCTTTGCTGTGTTTATCGATATCGCCGTATCTCACGTTGCACAATATGTACATTTTCACCTTCTCCTGGGTCAGATTTCCCCGTCTCACAATTTCCATCACTCACCACTCAGACGAGATTTCAGCAACAGAATCTTCAACAATTAAGGGAACAATTCCACGTCTGCTGCGGTTTTCTTGTTTCTTTGCATATAGGTGGTGGGGGGTGGTTGGGTGTGCTAGAACACCCCTAAAAATTCTTCTATAACCCCCATTATGGAGAGTTAGAATTTCACTTTTAATACAAAGTAATACAATAGAGTTCTTGTATGTGGGGTCAGCGAAGTAATCCTGTTGATCCTGCCACCTTGTTTTCACTTTGGCAGGCGGCTTCGGCTCAGGACACCCCCCCCCTCCCCCCCCCAGCGGATTGATATGCTCTGGGCTGGGATAGAAGAGGAGCCATTGTGTTTTGGCATAAAGAGGAAGAGTGGGTCGCATGGGAAAGAATCTGCCCGACAATCACTAGAGGGACCCAACTGAAGTTAAAGTAAATACTTTGCAAAAGGTTTCTGACCCTGGCTGCTTGCTAGATGTATGGACCTGACACTTTCGGAAGGTTATTATTGCAGGCCCTGACACTGGCTGGGGGTTATCGATGGTAGCCCTGGAACTTTCTGGAGGTTATTGCTGGGATTTATCATTGCTGGCCCTGGCACTTGCTGGAGGTTATTGCTGGGATTTATCATTGCTGGCCCTGGCACTTGCTGGAGGTTATTGCTGGGATTTATCATTGCTGGCTCTGGCATTTGCTGGGGTTTATCACTGCTGGCCCTGGCACTTGCTGGAGGTTATTGCTGGGATTTATTATTGCTGGCTCTGGCACTTGCAGGGGTCTGACATTGCTAGACCTGGCACTTGCTGGGGGTTATTGCTGGGGTTTATCATTGCTGGTCCAGACACCACTGGGGTTTATAATTGCTAGCCCTGGCACTTGCTGAGGGTTATTGCTGGGGTCTATCATTGCTAGCCCTGGCACTTGCTGGGGGTTATCGATTGTAGCCCTGGAACTTTCTAGGGGTTATTTCTGGGGGTTATCATTGCAAGCCCTGGCACTTGCTGGGGTTTATTGCTGGGGTTTATCATTGCTTGCCCTGGCACTTGCTGGGGGTTATCGATGGTAGCCCTGGAACTTGCTAGGGGTTATTGCTGGGGGTTATCATTGCAAGCCCTGGCACTTGCTGGGGGTTATTGCTGGGGTTTATCATTGCTTTCCCTGGCACTTGCTGGGGGTTATTGCTTGGATCTATCATTGCTAGCCATGGCACTTGCTGGGGTTTATCATTGCTGGCCCTGGCACTTGCTGGGGTATATTGCTGGGCTTTATCATTGCTAGCCCTGGCACTTGCTGGGGTTTATGATTTCTGGCCCTGGCACTTGCTGGGGTTTATCATTGCTGGACCAGGCACTTGCTGGGGGTTATTGCTGGGGTTTATTATGGCTGGCCCTGGCACTTGCTGGGGGTTATTGCTGGGGTTTATTATGGCTGGCCCTGGCACTTGCTGGGGGTTATTGCTGGGATTTATCATTGCTGGCCCAGGCACTTGCTGGGGTTTATCATTGCTAGCCCCGAATTCCAGCCAGCAAAAGATTGGGAGCATGTTCTCAATTTTTCGGCCGGAAAAAGTTCCTATCCAAAAATGCGATCGTCTGTAGCAATTCCGACGCGCAAAATTCCAACGCATGCTTGGAAACAATTCGATGCATGCTCGGAAGCATTGAACTTCATTTTCTCGGCTCATTGTAGTGTTGTACGTCACCGGCCGCGTTCTTGACGGTCGAAAATTCAGAGAACTTTTGTGTGACCGTGTGTATGCAAGGCAAGCTTGAGCGGAATAAGCTATGAGTAAGCATCAGTAGATGTGAAACGCGTTAGCTGCTGTCCTTTAATATCCACTTTTTATGTGACCTGTACTGGTATGTTTTTTGTCACAATAAAGGTGCTTTCCTTTTCACTGAATGCGGCCGGCCAGGATTTTTCTTCCTCTCTCCATACCTTGTGCAGAGCCGGCACCTGTGAGGCTGAATTGGGCGTTTACTCCTATCCAGGTGTGGCGGTCCTGTGAGCGGCTTTTCTCCTTTGACTTGATTGCTGGCCCTGACACTGCCTTAGGATTTATTATTGTAGGCCCTAACACATGCTGGGGATTATCATTGCTGATACCGACACCATTGCCGGGGGTTATTATTGTTGCCACTGACACCAACAGTTGGGGTTATTTTACTCCCCACAATCTCTTTGGTGTACCCAAGCTTTCACTTTGTCTAAACCTTAGTAAGACTACATGTACACTAGCCTACCCCTACTGCGGCCGTGGAAGAACGCAGCAAAAACACAAACTGAGCCTTTGTTGTGATTTTGCCGTGTTTTCCGTTTTCCTGTGGCCGGCGGTCAAAACGTTCCTATCCTGAATGCGATTCTTCTGATTTCCGGAGAGGGTGGTTGAACCTCACCTTGACCCTGCTAAAAGCCTATTTGTACATGGACACATAGGCTTTTGTTGGCGTTGGGTTTAGGTCACAGGGGTCTCAAACTGGCGGCCCTCCAGTTGTTGCGAAACTACAAGTCCCATGAGGCATTGCAAGGCTGACAGTTACAAGCATGACTCTCACAGGCAGAGGCATGATGGGACTTGTAGTTTCGCAACAGCTGGAGGGCCGCCACTTTGAGACCCCTCGTTTAGGAGCTTGGGCAAAAAAAACACCAAAAGCTCCTAAACGAAAGTCAGTATACATGAAGCCTAAAGGGGGTACAAGCAATGCCCACTTTATCTAATACGCCCACTTTTATGGCCATGCACATGAGCACGCGGAGGGTACCCAACAGTTCTTCTTTCACCCCCCCCAGAAAATTCAATTATCGACTCACCTGCTCTGGTCTCTGGTGTCGAACGGAGGAAGGAGTGTTGGGGAGCAACAATAAAGTGTTGGGGGGGGGGGGGGGGGGCAGAGATTAAAGTCACACAAGCAGGTAAAAGGTGCTGCTACGTCATACCCTGTTTCCCTGAAAATAAGACCTGATTGTCAGTGATGGCTGCAATATAAGCCCTACCCCCCAAATTAGCCCTACCCTGTTTCCCCGAAAATAAGCCCTACCCTGAAAATAAGCCCTACAAGGACTTTAACTAGGGCTTATTTGGGGGGTAGGGCTTATATTGCAGCCATCACCGACAATCACGCTAGGTCTTATTTTCAGGGAAACAGGGTAAAAAAAAATCCAAGAAAGTCATCCTTGGGATTTTTATTTGTCAATTCTAGTAAAAAAAAAACATTACTGGAAGCAAGATAGAATGATGGCGCTGTTTGGGACAAACTCCGCCCCCTGTGTCATTTTATATTAGCAAAACGTAAAGCAATAACGCCCTTTGGAGGCGCTATGGGCTCTGCTATCAATGCATCCCGAGCCTCCTAAATCCTCTCAACATCCCCTGAACCCCACCCCCCTCTGAGTTTAGCCAAAACACCCAGACGTGAATAGACAAGAAAAGCATGCTATTTACTAAGACCTGTGCAGAAGTGGACCTGTCACCTGCGATATGTGATTTAGTGAAATCCATTTGCTGCAACAGATCTGCTCAATTTATGTTAAAATGAATGTAATGGTCGCTGTCCATTGTGCTGAAATCACTCTCTAACATATAGTGACCTAAAAGGTTAAAGGGGAACTGAACACAACATTACCCTCCTCGGGTCGGACTCATTAACCCCTTCAATACCGGGCACCCCCCCTCCCCCCTTCCTGCCCAGTCCAATTTTCAGATTTTAGCGCTGTCACACTTTGAATGACAATTGCGCGGTCATATAACACTATACCCATATGACATTTGTATCATTTTTTCCCCACAAATAGACAAATAGAGCTTTCTTTCTGTGGCATTTGATCACCACTGGGGTTTTTATTAAAAAAAGACATACAATTTAGAAAAAAAAATGTTTTCTTTGTTTCTGTTTTGTAAATAAGTAAGTTTTCTCCTTCACTAAAGGGCAGTGATGAGGCAGCACCGATGGGCACTGATGAGGCAGCACCGATGGGCACTGATGAGGCGGCACTGATGGGCACTGATGAGGAGGCACTAATAGGCAGCACTGATGGGCACTGATAGGCACTGATATGCAGCACTGATGGGCACTGATATGCAGCACTGATGGGCACTGATATGCAGCACTGATGGGCTCTGATATGTGGCACTGATGAGGAGGCACTGAAAGGCATTACTGATGGGCACTGATTGGCATCCCTGATGGGCAATGATTGGCATCACATGTGGGTACAGGTGGGCACTGTTTGGCATTACTGCCAGGCACTGGTGGTCATAACTGGTGGGGCACGCCCGGATAACAGTCTGGTATGGATTTTAAAGTATTTGCCTTTAATACCCTTACAGTTTAAAACAGAAATGCAAAATTAAATATATATATATAGTACTGTGCAAAAGTCTTAGGCAGGTGTGAAAAGTGCTGTAAATAAAGAATGTTTTCAGAAATCGAAGTGTTAATAGTTTATTTTTATCAATTAACAAAATGAAAAGTAAACAAAGAGAAATCCAAATCCAATCAATATTTTGGAGTACCCCCCCCCCCCCCCTTTGCCTTCCTCTAGGTAGACTTGCACACAGTTGTTGAAGGAACTTGGCAGGTAGGTTGCTCTATGTACATCTTGGAGAACTAAGCACAGATCTTCTGTGGATGTCGGCTGCCTCCAATCCTTCATCCCAGACAGACTCCATGATGGTGAGATCTGGGCTCTGTGAAGGACAAACCATCCCTTCCAGGACTCCATGTTCTTCTTTATGCTGGAGATAGTTCTTAATGACATTGGCTGGATGTTTTGGGGGGTTGGGGTCCTGCTGCAGAATAAGTTTAGGTCCAATCACATGCCTCCCTGATAGCTTGACATGATGAAGAAGTATCTGCCTGGATTTCTCAGCATTGAGGACACCATTGATCCTCCAAATCTCCAACACCATTTTCAGATATGCAGCCCCAAACTTGCAAGGAACCTCCACCATGCTTCACAGTTGGCTGCCGACACTCATTATTGTACCGCTCTCCAACCCTTCCCCCAACAATCTGCCTCCTGCTATAGCCAAATCTTTCACATTTTGACTCATCAGTCCAGAGCAGCTGTTGCCATTTTTCTGCCCCGCCATTCCCTCTGTTTTCCTGCATAGGACGTGGAAACAAGGCTAAGTGACTAAACCATGCACAAGTGGATGAAGGCCTCTGGGATGCTGGTAATTGGATGGGATCAGGTAAAAGACAGCCTGCAAGGCTCTGGATCTTCTTCTCAAGCCTACACCTTATTGGTGGTCTCCAGAACCCTCTTCTTGTGCTTCTGCCCTATGTTGCACTGCCACAGTAGCTCTATCCACAGCACAGCTGCGGCACTGGGCAACCTGAGTGAGGTCATTGACCAAATAGACTCATGATAATATTTGGTCAGCGACGCCACTTGGGATACCCACCAGCTTGTTTTCAATGCGAAACGGGCCGGCGGGTGGGAAGCTCTCATCTAGTGGTAATCAGGCTGCTTCTTCTTACAACAGAATCAAAAATGCTGAATGTGCAAAGAAACAGGGTCTCTTTAAGCTGGCCACGCACAGTACAATGTAGGAGGGGTTGGGTGATGGGGGTAGTAGTAGAAATAGGATTATGAGTGTTAGTGGAGGGTCTATTAAACAATATGATGGACATATGAGATGATAGGAAAGAGGGCAAGATGGGGGTTTCCTAGGTGTGCAATGGTTTACAGTTTCGGGAAGAGAAGGGGTGAGTGAAATGTACAATGAGTTGAAGGATTGGGATGGGAGATCATGATGTGATGGGAGCAGTAATGATAGGCGTAGTAGTAATAGTGGATGGGGGTCTTGGGGTTTCTGTAGTGGAGGGTCCGCAATACAATGATCTATAGGATGGGGATGATGGAGGGTAGGAAGGGTGATGGTAGGGGTAGTAGGACTGGATAATGGGGGTCTTGGGTGTCAGTAGAAGAGGGTCTGTAATACAATGATTCAGAGGAAGAGGATACGAGGGGATTTTGGTGCGAGAGGAGTGATGGTGGGGATAGTGAATGTTGGGCGTCTCAGGGTTTCTCTGAAGGAGAGTCTGGGAGTAGTAGTGGCAGTGGATAATGGGGGTCTTGGAGTGTGGGTAGAGAAGGGTCTTTAATACAAAGATCCATAGAAAGGGGAAGGAAGTGGATTATGGTGAGAAGGACAGAGTGATGATAGGAGTAGTAGTAGTGGACAATGCATGTTCTGGGGTGTCAGTAGGGGAGGGACTGTAATACAGTTATCTGTAGGATGGAGATGAAAAGAGGTGGAAGGGGGAGTGGGAAGATGGGGAATATCATACAGGTAATAGTAGTGGATGATGAAGGTAGTAGTCAGTGGCGGCTAGTGGTATATTTTTTCTCCCCTGGTCGGTCACCAGCCCCGCACTTATCCCATCTAGGTCGCGGGCAGCGCTCCCTGCGGGCGGCATCTTCACCCTGCGTCTCCTTCCTCCTCCTTGGCAGCCAATAGGATTGCTTCCTCTCTCGGCCAATCGGCTGACGGGTCTCCTCCCGCTTCCTGATTGGATTGGAGGAGAATCAGGAAGACAAAAGCAAATATTCGCTATTGTCACCAGTGGCGGCCGGTGGTAATTTTTTTTTGGGGGGGGGGGGGGGGCGTTCGGGTGGGTCTGGTGCACTTACCCCATCTATGGTGGGCAGCGCTTCTCCTCGGCTTCACTGGGGGCTTCCCTTGCTCTGCGGCAGCGACGGCTTTCCCATCCTCTGCTCTGCATGGGCAGTGCGGTAGCTTCCGTTTCCTGCCTCCTCCTTGGCGGCCAATTGGGACTCTTCTCTTTTCGGCCAATCGGAAAACGAGTCTCAGACCTGCTTCTGCTTGGCCGGATTGAGGATCAGTGTTTCAATAGCGAATAGCCCTGGGTGGGCTCCTGGCGCAATGCTCTGCACCATGAGCTCACCCTTTTTTGAGCCAATTAGAGCCTCAGGCTCTAATCACGTGCTTCTTAAAAAAAAAAAAAAAGCCTATTGGAATCCATGCATCCGATGTCCTGCATGTAGATTAGGGGCCGGATACATGGATTAGAGGGGCGACGCCCCTGCACCCCGTATGGACGGGCCATCACTGGTAGTAGTAGTAGTAGTTGATGATGAGGGTTTCATGGTGTTAGTAAAGGAAGGTCTGTAATACAATGATCTGTTGAATGGGGATGGGAAAGGAGCAGAGCTATCTTTAATATTGATTGGACCCTGGGCAAACATTGTCTTGGGCCCTCCCAAATCCACTTATCAACTATTTGTGGACAGTGGGGGCTCAAGGGGCAGCTGCTTTGGGCCCCACAACAATGACTGGGCCCCTTTTTGCCCTGCGTTAAAGATGGCCCTGGAAAGGAGGATGGGGATGATTGAGGGTGGGAAGGGTGATGGTAGGGGTAGTAGGACTGGATAATGGGGTTCTTGGGTGTCAGTAGAAGAGGGATGATCCATAGGAAGGGGATGCGAGGGGATTTTGGTGCGAGAGGGGAAGTGATGGTGGGGATAGTGAATGTTAGGGGGTCTCAGGGTTTTTCTCTATAGAAGAGTGTGCAATACAATGGCCTATAGGATAGGGATAGGAGTGGATTATGATGACAGGGGAGGGGTGACTGTGGGGGTAGTAGTGGCAAACGATAATGGGGGTCTTGGAGTGTGGGTAAAGAAGGGTCTTTAATACAAAGATCCATAGAATGGGGAAGGAAGTGGATTATGGTGTGAAGGGAGGAGTGATGGTGGGAGTAGTAGTAGTGGTCAGAAGGGGTGGGACTATAATACAGGTATCTGTAGGATGGCAATGAGAAGAGGTGGTAGTGGGATGGAATGGGAAGATGGGGTATAGAATACACATGATAGTAGTGGATGATGAAGGTAGTAGTCGTAGTTGATGATGGGGGTTTTGTGGTGTTAGTAAAGGAGGTGGATTACGATAGGAGGAGAGGGGTAAACATAATAATAAAATAATATACAATATATCAACTTAAAAAATAGCTTTCTTTTATTAAATGTTATTTTGGGAAGTAATATTTTGCCGGCCATCATCTGTAAAAGTATTTACTTAGCGCTATGACTGTGACCTCAGAATGCATTTTGAACATGTGTGACTGTCATTGAGAATGTAAACCAACCTTGTGTATGAGAAAAACCTAAAGTGCCATGGACCCCCCCCCCCCCCCCCCCAAGGTCTAAATCCGGGTGGGGTAGTAGTAGCAGTGGATGATGGGGCTCTCTGGGTTTCGGTAGAGGAGGGTCTACAATACAAGGATCTGTAGGATTGGGATAGGAGGATTCGAAGATGGGAGGGGAGAAGAGAAGGAGTGATGGTGGGGTCAGGGGTCTCAAACTCAATTTAATCGTGGGCCGCATCAGCAATATGGTTTCCCTTAAAGGGCCAGTTGTATATGTAAGACTTGATGTCCAGAGCACCCCACCCCCCTTACATCAGATGTCAAGAGCGCCCCCCCTCTATCAGAAGTTAAGAGTCCCCCCGCCCTCCCTTACATCACAGTGCACCCCCCTTACCTTGCGCTGCTGCTGGGAAGAAGCGAGGGCCATTGTGTTTGACATATGTGATGTAGGTAGTAGTAGCGGTGGATGAAGGGGGTCCTGGGGTTTTGGTAGAGGTGGGTCTGTAATACAATGCTCCGTAGGATGGAGATGGGAAGGGAGGAAGATGGGAGGGGGGAGTGAAGGTGGGGGTAGTAGTAGCAGTGGATGATGGGGGTCTTGAAGCGTTGGTTAGTGGTGGGTCTGTAATACAATGATCCGTAGGCTGGAGATGGGAAGGGATGAAGGGGGGAGTGAAGGTGGGGGTAGTAGTAGCAGTGGATGAAGGGGGTCTTGGAGTGTTGGTAGAGGTGGGTCTGTAATACAATGATCGGTAGGATGGAGATGGTAAGGGATGAAGATGGGAGGGGGGAGTGAAGGTGGGGGTAGTAGTATCAGTGGATGATGGGGGTCTTGGAGTGTTGGTAGAGGTGGGTCTGTAATACTATGATCGGTAGGATGGAGATGGTAAGGGATGAAGATGGGAGGGGGGAGTGAAGGTGGGGGTAGTAGTATCAGTGGATGATGGGGGTCTTGGGGTGCTGGTAGAGGTGGGTCTGTAATACAATTATCCGTAGGATGGAGATGGGAAGGGATGAAGATGGGAGGGGGAGTGAAGGTGGGGGTAGTAGTAGCAGTGGATGATGGGGGTCTTGGGGTGCTGGTAGAGGTGGGTCTGTAATACAATTATCCGTAGGATGGAGATGGGAAGGGATGAAGATGGGAGGGGGAGTGAAGGTGGGGGTAGTAGTAGCAGTGGATGATGGGGGTCTTGGGGTGCTGGTAGAGGTGGGTCTGTAATACAATTATCCGTAGGATGGAGATGGGAAGGGATGAAGATGGGGGGGGGGAGATGATGGAGGATAGAAGGGTGATGGTAGGGAGAGTAGTAGGCTTAGTTGTAGCAATGGATGATGGGGGTCTCGGGGTGTCGGTAGAGGACTGTCTGTAATACAATGATCTGTAGAATAAAGATGAAAGTGGGGAGGGGAAGGGTGATGGTGGGAGTAGTAGTGGATGATGGGGTCTCAGGATGTTGGTAGAGGAAGGTCTGTAATACAATGATCTGTAGGATGAAGATGGGAGGGGTGATGGTGGGGGGAGTAGTAGGGGATGGTGGGGGCCCTGTTTATAATCCAGTGAAAAGGGATGACGATGGGAGGGGTGGAGTGATGATGAGGGTAGTAGTGGATGATGGGGGGGTCCTGTCTGTAATGCAGTGATCTGTAGGGTGGGGATGGGAGGGGATGAAGATGGGGAGGGGAGTGCAATGAGTGATAATGGGGGTAGTAGTAGTAGTGAATGATGGGGGTCCTGTCTATAATACAATGATCTGTAAGATGGGGATTGGAGGGGGGAAGGGAGGAGTGATGATGGGGTAGTAGTGGATGATGGGGGTCCTGTCTTTAATACAACGATCTGTAGGATAGGGATAGGAGGGGATGGAGATGGGAGGGGTGATGATGGGGGTAGTGGTTTGGATGATGGGGGTCCTGTCTGTAATCCAGTGATCCGTAGGATGGGGATGAGGATGAGAGGGGGAGAGAAGGGGAGCGGTGATGATGGAAGTGGTAGTAGTGGATGATGAGGATCCTGTCTGTAATCCAGTGATCTGTAGGATGGGGATGTGAGAGGGTGGAGATGGGAGGGGTGATAAAGGGGGTGGTAATAGTAGTAGTGGATGATGGGAGTGCTGTTTCTAATCCAATGATCCCTTTGATGGGGATGGGATGGGAGGGTGATGATGGAGTTAGTAGTGATAGTAGTGGATGGTGTGGGTCCTGTCTGTAATTCAATGATCCCTATGATGGGGAGGGGAGAGGATGGAGATGGGAGGGGTGATGATGGGGGTAATAGTAGTGGTGGATGATGGGGGTGCTGTCTGTATTCCAATGATCCTTATGATGGGTTAGGGGAGAGGATGGATATGGGAGGGGTGATGATGGGGATTGTGGTAGCGGATGATGGGGGTCCTGTCTGTATTCCAATGAGCCCTAGGATGGGTATTGGAGGGGATGGAGATGGAAGATGATGGGGGTAGTAGTGGATTATGGGGGTGCTGTCTGTAATCCAATGATCCCTATGATGGCAATGGGGGGGTGATGATGGGAGAGGTAGTAGTATTGGATGATGGGGGTGCTGTCTGTATTCCAATGATCCTTATGATGGGTTAGGGGAGAGGATGGAGATGGGTGATGATGTGGGTGGTAGTAGTAGTGGATGATGAGTGTCCTGTATGCAATCCAATGATCCCTATGATGGGTACGGGAGGGGATGGAGATGGGAGAGGTGATGATGGGGGTGGTAGTAGTAGAGGATGATGGGGGTCCTGTCTGTTATCCAATGATCCTTATGATGGGGATGGAGATGGGAGGGGTTATGATGGGGGTGGTAGTAGTAATGGATGATGGGGGTCCTGTCTGTATTCCAATGATGGGGATGGGAGAGGATGGGGAGGGGTGATGATGGGGTGGTACCAGTAGTGGATGATGGGGGTCCTGTCTGTATTCTAATGATCCCTATGATAGGGATGGAGATGGGAGGGGTGATAATGGGGGTAGTAGTAGTAGTGTATGATGGGGGTCCTGTCTGTATTCCATTGAATACCTATGATAGGGATGGAGATGGGAGGGGTGATGATGGGGGTGGTAATAATAGTGGATGATGGAGGTGCTGTCTGTAATCCAATGATCCATATGATGGGGAGGGGAGAGGATGAAGAGGGGAGGGGTGATGATGGGGGTGCTGTCTGTATTCCAATGATTCGTATAATGGGTTAGGGGAGAGGTGGTAGTAGTAGTGGATGATGGGGATCCTGTCTGTAATACAGTGATCCCTATGATTCGGAGGGGAGGGATGGAGAGGGGAGGGTGGTGATGGGGGTGGCAGTAGTAGTGGATGATGGGGTGCTATCTGTATTCCAATTATCCCTATTATAGGGATGGAGATGGGAGAGGTGATGATGGGAGTGGTAGTACTAGTGGATGATGGGGGTCCTGTCTATATTCCAATGATCCAGGGATGGAGAAGGTAGGGGTGTTAATGGGGGTGGCAGTAGTAGTGGATGATGGGGGTGCTATCTGTATTCCAATGATCCCTAGGATAGGGATGGAGAGGCAAGAGGTGATGATGAGGGGTGGTAGTAGTAGTGGATAATGGGGGTGCTATCTGTATTCCAATGATGGGGATGGGGAGAGGATGGAGAGGGGAGGGGTGATGATGGGGGTGGTAGTAGTAGTAGATGATGGGGGTTCTTTCTGTAGTCCAATGATCCCTATGATAGGGATGGAGAGAGGAGGGGTGATGATGGGGGTGGTAGTAGTAGTGGATGATGGGGGTGCTATCTGTATTCCAATGATCCCTATGATAAGGATGGAGATGGGAGGGGTGATTATGGGGGTGGTAGCAGTATTGGGTGATGGGGGTCTTGTCTGTAATCCAGTGAGCCCTATTATGGGGAGGGATGGAGATGGGGGGGTGAGGATGGGAATGGTAGTAGTAGTGGATGATTGGGGTGCTATCTGTATTCCAATGATCCCTATGATAGGGATGGAGAGGTGAGGGGTGATGATGCAGGTGGTAGTAGTTGTGGATGATGGGGGTGCTGTCTGTATTCCAATGATGTGGATGGGGAGAGGATGGAGAGGGGAGGGGTGATGATGGGGGTGGTTAGTAGTAGTGGATAATGGGAGTCCTGTCTGTATTCCAATGATGGGGATTGGGAGAGGATGGAGAGGGGAGGGTGATGATGGGGGTGGTGGTAGTAGTGGATGATTGGGGTGCTACCTGTATTCCAATGATCCCTATGATAGGGATGGAGATGGCAGGGGTGATGATAGGGGTGGTAGTAATAGTGGAGGATGGAGGTGCTGTCTTTAATCCAATGATCTCTATGATGGGGAGGGATGGAGATGGGAGGGGTGATGATGGAAGTGGTGGTAGTAGTGGATGATGGGGGTCCTGTCTGTATTCCAATGATGGGGATGGGAGGTGATGGAGAGGGGAGTGGTGATGATGGGGGTGGTAGTTGTAGTGGATGATAGGGGTGCTGTCTGTATTCCAATGATCCCTATGATAGGAATGGAGAGGGGAGGGGTGATGATGGGGGTGGTAGTAGTAGTGGATGATGGGGGTGCTGTCTGTATTCCAATGATCCCTATGATAGGGATGGAGAGGGGAGGGGTGATGATGTAGGTGGTAGTAGTAGTAGTAGTGGACGATGGGGGTCCTGTCTGTATTCCAATGATGGGAGGTGATGGAGAGGGGAGTGGTGATGATGGGGGTGGTAGTTGTAGTGGATGATGGGGGTGCTGTCTGTATTCCAATGATCCTTATGCTAGGGATGGAGATGGGAAGGTGATGATGGGAGTGGTAGTAGTAGTGGAAGGTGGGGATGCTTTCTGTATTGCAATGATCCCTATGATGGGGATGGAGAGAGGAGGGGTGATGATAGGGGTGGTAGTTGTAGTGGATGATGGGGGTGCGGTGCTGTCTGTATTGCAATGATCCCTATGATGGGGATGGAGATGGGAGGGTGATGATGGGGGTGGGAGATGATGAAGAGGGGAGTGGTGATGATGGGGGTGGTAGTAGTAGTGGATGATGGGGGTGGTAGTAGTAGTGGATGATGGGGGTGCTGTCTGTATTCCAATGATCCCTATGATGGGGAGGGGAAAGGATGGGGGGAGAGGGGGAGGGTTCGGGTCCTCCTGCTCCTCCTCTATGATCGCTCCGGCTCTCCGTAGTGTCTGGTTGGAATATCTGGGGGTTCGGGCGGATTGTGGTCTTGTGTCGGGTGTACACCCTACAGTGCAGCGTCCACCCGCCGGGGGCGGGGCCGGGAGACGATGAGCCCGGCCCGGGGGAGAAGAGCTGAGCTGGCCGGGCTCCGGGCTTCCAGGAGGAGAAGCAGCTGACACCCGGGGTGAGTCCGCACACCCGCATCCTCATCTCCCTCCACCCGACACCATCCGAGCCCCGACCTCCGGGCATTGTTTTACCTGCAGCCGAGAGACCCAACACACACATCCCCCAATACTTTGTATAGAGAGCCCCCCATTAAACACACACATCCCCCAATGCATTGTATAGAGAGCCCCCCCCCCCCAATACATTGTATAGAGAGCCCCCCATCAAACACACACACATCCCCCAATACATTGTATAGAGAGCCCCCCATTAAACACACACATCCCCCAATACATTGTATAGAGAGCATCCCATTTAACACACAAAGATCCGCCAATACAGTGTATAGAGAGCCCCCCATTAAACACACACATCCCCCAATACATTGTATAGAGAGCCCCCCATTGAACACACACATCCCCCAATGCATTGTATAGAGAGCCCCCCATTGAACACACACATCCCCCAATACATTGTATAGAGAGCCCCCCATTGAACACACACATCCCCCAATGCATTGTATAGAGAGCCCCCCATTGAGCACACACATCCCCCAATTCATTGTATAGAGAGCCCCCCATTGAACACACACATCCCCCAATGCATTGTATAGAGAGCCCCCCATTGAACACACACATCCCCCAATGCATTGTATAGAGAGCCCCCCATTGAGCACACACATCCCCCAATTCATTGTATAGAGAGCCCCCCATTGAACACACACATCCCCCAATGCATTGTATAGAGAGCCCCCCATTGAACACACACATCCCCCAATGCATTGTATAGAGAGCCCCCCATTGAACACACACATCCCCCAATACATTGTATAGAGAGCCCCCCATTGAACACACACATCCCCCAATACATTGTATAGAGAGCCCCCCATTGAACACACACATCCCCCAATACATTGTATAGAGAGCCCCCCATTGAACACACACATCCCCCAATGCATTGTATAGAGAGCCCCCCATTGAGCACACACATCCCCCAATTCATTGTATAGAGAGCCCCCCATTGAACACACACATCCCCCAATGCATTGTATAGAGAGCCCCCCATTGAACACACACATCCCCCAATGCATTGTATAGAGAGCCCCCCATTGAACACACACATCCCCCAATGCATTGTATAGAGAGCCCCCCATTGAACACACAAATCCCCCAATACATTTTATAGAGAGCCCCCCATTAAACACACACATCCCCCAATACATTGTATAGAGAGCCCCCCATTAAACACACACATCCCCCAATACATTGTATAGAGAGCATCCCATTTAACACACAAAGATCCGCTAATACAGTGTATAGAGAGCCCCCCCCCCCCCCAATACATTGTATAGAGAGCCCCCCATTAAACACACACATCCCCCAATACATTGTATAGAGAGCCCCCCATTGAACACACACATCCCCCAATTCATTGTATAGAGAGCCCCCCATTGAACACACACATCCCCCAATGCATTGTATAGAGAGCCCCCCATTGAACACACACATCCCCCAATGCATTGTATAGAGAGCCCCCCATTGAACACACACATCCCCCAATACATTGTATAGAGAGCCCCCCCCATTGAACACACACATCCCCCAATGCATTGTATAGAGAGCCCCCCATTGAACACACACATCCCCCAATGCATTGTATAGAGAGCCCCCCATTGAACACACATTGATCACCCAATACATTGTATAGAGAGTGCTCCCCTCATATAATGTATATACATAGATCCCCCCTCTATACATATATCCCCTCTATAAACTTTGCATATTCATACAGTATAACTCCTCTAATATACTCTGGATACACATATATCCCCTTTATATACATTATGTACACATATCCCATCTATATACATTGTATTCACATAAATACCCTCCCTATGCATTCTATACAGAAATATATCCCCTCTCTATATGTTAGATTACTCAATATCTTTTTTTCTACACATTGTATATAGATCCAGTGTATATCCCATATCCTGTATCCACATATATACCTCTCTATATACCATTATATCCCCTTTCTATACAATTGTTTCTTATATATCCCCTCTCTTTCCATTATATCCAATTTGTATCCTCTTTATTCATTGTATCCACATATATTTCCCCTCGCTATACATTGTCTCCACATATATCCCCTCGCTATACATTGTCTCCACATATATCCCATCTCTATACATTGTCTCCACATATATCCCATCTCTATACATTGTCTCCACATATATCCCCTCTCTATACATTGTCTCCACATATATCCCCTCTCTATACATTGTCTCCACATATATCCCATCTCTATACATTGTATCCACATATATCCCCTCTCTATACATTGTCTCCACATATATCCCCTCTCTATACATTGTCTCCACATATATCCCATCTCTATACATTGTCTCCACATATATCCCCTTGCTATACATTGTCTCCACATATATCCCCTCGCTATACATTGTCTCTACATATATCCCCTCGCTATACATTGTCTCCACATATATCCCATCTGTATACATTGTCTCCACATATATCCCATCTCTATACATTGTCTCCACATATATCCCCTTGCTATACATTGTCTCCACATATATCCCCTCGCTATACATTGTCTCTACATATATCCCCTCGCTATACATTGTCTCCACATATATCCCATCTGTATACATTGTCTCCACATATATCCCCTCTCTATACATTGTCTCCACATATATCCCCTCTCTATACATTGTATCCACATATATCCCCTCGCTATACATTGTCTCCACATATATCCCCTCGCTATACATTGTCTCCACATATATCCCCTCGCTATACATTGTCTCCACATATATCCCATCTCTATACATTGTCTCCACATATATCCCCTCTCTATACATTGTATCCACATATATCCCCTCTCTATACATTGTCTCCACATATATCCCCTCTCTATACATTGTATCCACATATATCCCCTCTCTATACATTGTATCCACATATATCCCCTCTCTATACATTGTATCCACATATATCCCATCTTTATACATTGTATCCACATATATACCCTCTCTATACATTGTATCCACATATATACCCTCTCTATACATTGTCTCCACATATATACCCTCTCTATACATTGTCTCCACATATATACCCTCTCTATACATTGTATCCACATATATACCCTCTCTATACATTGTCTCCACATATATCCCCTCTCTATACATTGTATCCACATATATCCCCTCTCTATACATTGTATCCACATATATCCCCTCTCTATACATTGTATCCACATATATCCCCTCTCTATACATTGTATCCACATATATCCCCTCTCTATACATTGTATCCACATATATCCCCTCTCTATACATTGTATCCACATATATCCCCTCTCTATACATTGTATCCACATATATCCCCTCTCTATACATTGTCTCCACATATATCCCCTCTCTATACATTGTCTCCACATATATCCCCTCTCTATACAGTGTATCCACATATATCCCCTCTCTATACATTGTCTCCACATATATCCCCTCTCTATACATTGTATCCACATATATCCCCTCTCTATACATTGTATCCACATATATCCCCTCTCTATACATGGTATCCACATATATCCCCTCTCTATACATTGTATCCACATATATACCCTCTCTATACATTGTATCCACATATATACCCTCTCTATACATTGTCTCCACATATATACCCTCTCTATACATTGTCTCCACATATATACCCTCTCTATACATTGTCTCCACATATATACCCTCTCTATACATTGTCTCCACATATATACCCTCTCTATACATTGTATCCACATATATACCCTCTCTATACATTGTCTCCACATATATCCCCTCTCTATACATTGTATCCACATATATCCCCTCTCTATACATTGTATCCACATATATCCCCTCTCTATACATTGTATCCACATATATCCCCTCTCTATACATTGTATCCACATATATCCCCTCTCTATACATTGTATCCACATATATCCCCTCTCTATACATTGTATCCACATATATCCCCTCTCTATACATTGTATCCACATATATCCCCTCTCTATACATTGTATCCACATATATCCCCTCTCTATACATTGTATCCACATATATCCCCTCTCTATACATTGTATCCACATATATCCCCTCTCTATACATTGTCTCCACATATATCCCCTCTCTATACATTGTATCCACATATATCCCCTCTCTATACATTGTATCCACATATATCCCCTCTCTATACATTGTATCCACATATATTCCCTCTCTATACATTGTCTCCACATATATCCCCTCTCTATACATTGTCTCCACATATATCCCCTCTCTATACATTGTCTCCACATATATCCCCTCTCTATACATTGTCTCCACATATATCCCCTCTCTATACATTGTATCCACATATATCCCCTCTCTATACATTGTCTCCACATATATTCCCTCTCTATACATTGTCTCCACATATATCCCCTCTCTATACATTGTCTCCACATATATCCCCTCTCTATACATTGTCTCCACATATATGTGATCCATGTGAGGTTCTCTATATCTTCTGTATATGGGGGGGGGTACGCTGTTTGTGAATCACACAGAGAGGAAATCTGCTGTTTACATTGTATCCACATAAACAAAGAGCCTTGTGTCACCCCCCCCCCCATAAATCGCTGGCTGCGTTTCATTTCTGTGCTGCATAAAAGTTGACAATGCATTATCATTATCTCCCGACTGCCTCTAATTGTGTTTATCATGCTGCAAAAACGCTGCTCTTCAGCTGAGATCTTCTCTGTGTCTTCATGGAGAGGCCAGCGAGGCCCAGCAGCCTTCAGACTGGCGCCTGGCCAGAGAAGAGGCCTAGTCAGGGGGACCAGTACTGGGGCCACAATACAATGCAGGGATGTGGATTGTCTCTGCACTGCAATCAGCTTGTCTGGAGGGACTGCGAGCTGCAGAAGTGGCTGAATACAGCGCAGGGAGGGAGTGGAGGGGGCTCTGATATTGGGGCAGCTGGGGGTGGGGGGCTGGGAGCAGGGGGAATCCCAGGGGCAGGCCTGCTCTTGTCAATGAGGATCAGTAACTGAAAAGGAGCTTGTTCTGAAATATAGACTGCTGGTAAATTTAAGATAGAAGGAAATTCCCCCTATGCACCCCATAGATGGAGGGGGCTTTGTGGTATCAGAGGCTGTAGCTGGATAATGTAGGGTTTATACCCCCTATTGGATGGCTGACATCTCAGAACGTTTCTGTAGGCTTGATGAAGTCTATGAGTAAGGCGTAGTTTACTGGAAAAGGGTAGTCTATGGGTAAGGTGCAGTTTACTGGAAAAGGGTAGTCTATGGGTAAGGTGCAGTTTACTGGAAAAGGGTAGTCTATGGGTAAGGTGCAGTTTACTGGAAAAGGGTAGTCTATGGGTAAGGTGCAGTTTACTGGAAAAGGGTAGTCTATGGGTAAGGTGCAGTTTACTGGAAAAGGGTAGTCTATGGGTAAGGTGCAGTTTACTGGAAAAGGGTAGTCTATGGGTAAGGTGCAGTCTATTGGAAAAGGGTAGTCTATGGGTAAGGTGCAGTCTACTGGAAAAGGGTAGTCTATGGGTAAGGTGCAGTTTACTGGAAAAGGGTAGTCTATGGGTAAGGTGCAGTCTACTGGAAAAAGGTAGTCTATGGGTAAGGTGCAGTCTACTGGAAAAGGGTAGTCTATGGTTAAGGGGTTGTTGATGGGTAAAGTATAGTCTACTGGAGAATGGTAGTTTATGGGTAAGGTGTAGACTAAGGTTAATTGGTTGTTACTGGGTAAAGTATAGTCTACCGGAGATTGGTAGTCTACTGGTAAGGTGAATTATACGGGTAAGGCGTAGTCTATGGGTAAGGTGTAGATTACAGGTAAGGCGTAGTCGAAGGTTAAAGCATAGTCTAAGCTGCCATCTATGGGTATGGCATGGGCTATGGGTGAGGTGTAATCTAAGTCTACGTTTAAGCTATCATCTATGGATAAGGTGTAGTTTATAGGTAAGGTTTATACTGCAGGTAGGGTGTAAACTATGGATAATGTGTAGTCTCTGAATAAGGTGTAGATTACAGGTAGGGTGTACACACAGGTAAGGTGTAGTCTATGTATAAGATGAAGTCTATGGGTTGTAGTTTGTAGATAAGGTGTAATTTACAGATAAGGTGCAGTCTACAGGTATAGTGTCTATGGGTATGGTGTAGTCTACTGGAAAAGGGTAGTCTATAGGTAAGGTGTAGTCTACAGATAAGGCGTAATCTACGTATAAGGTGTAGTCTATGGGTAAGGTTTATTCTGTAGGTAGAGTGTAATCTATGGGTAATGTGTAGACTATGGGTAAGGTGTCGTATATGGGTTGGGCATATTCTGTGGGTAAGGTGAACTCTATGGATAACATTAAGTCTATGGGTAAGGTTAGTTTGTAAGTAAGGTGTAGCTTTTAGGTAAGGTGCAATCTATGGGTAAGGTGTAGTCTACAGTACAGGTATAGTCTGTGGGTAAGGTGTAGTCTACAGTACAGGTATAGTCTGTGGGTAAGGTGTAGTCTACAGTACAGGTATAGTCTATGGGTAAGGTGTAGTCTACAGTACAGGTATAGTCTATGGGTAAGGCATAGTCTGTCATTATGATTAAGGTGTGTGTGAGTGAAATGTAGCCTGTAAGTAAGGTATAGTCAATGGGTAACTTGTAGTATACAGGAAAGGTGTAGTCCATGGGTAACTTGTAGTCTACAGGTAGGGTGTAGTCCGTGGTTAAATAATAGTCTACAGGTGAAGAGTAGTCTATGTATAAGGCGCAGTCTAAGGGTCAGGTGTAGTCTATGCATAAGTTGTTGTCTATGGGTAAGGTGTAATCTATAGGTAATGTGTAGTCTACAGGTGAGGTGTATTCTATGGGTAAGGTGTAATCTTCAGGTAAGATGTAGTCAATGCATGGATAAGATGAAGTTTATGGGTAAGTTGTAGTTTGTAGGTAAGGTGTAGTCTGCAGATAAGGCATAGTATGTGGATAAGGTGTCATTTACAGATAATGTTTTTTTTTTTTTACAAAAGGCAAATCCACTTTGCACTACAAGTGCAAACTACAAGTGCAAACTACAAGTGCACAGGAAGTGCAGTCGCTGTAGATCCGAGGGGGACATGCAAGGGCATTAAAAAACAGCATTTTTGCTTGCATATGATTGGATGATAAAATCAGCAGAGCTTCCCCTCATTTCAGATCTACCCCTCAGATTTACAGCGACTGCACTTCCAAGTGCAATTTCAAGTGCACTATGCACTTGTAGTTTGCACTTGTAGTGCAAAGTGGAGTTGCCTTTCGTAAATAACCCCCATTATCTGTATATGACACCTTACCCACATACTATGCCTTATCTGCAGACTACACCTTGCCTACAAACTACAACTTACCCATAGACTTCATCTTATCCATGCATTGACTACATCTTACCTGTAGATTACACCTTACCCATAGAATATGCCCTACCCATATAATACACCTCACCTGTAGACTATGTAGTAGTCTGTGTAGTCTGCAGGTATAGTGTAGAAAACTGGTAAGGCATAGTGTATGGGTAAGATGTGGTCTACAGTTAAGGAATACTGTATGAGCAAAGAGTATTTACTTTAGTTTTAAGGTAAGGTGTAGCCTGTAGGTAAGGTATAGTCTATGAGTAACTTGTAGTCTTCTGGTAAGGTGTAGTCTATGGATATCTTTTAGTCCTGTAGGTAAGGTGTAGTTTATGGTTAAGGTATAGCCTGTAGGTAAGGTGTATTCTATGGGTAGATCATAGTCTGCAGGTAAGGTGTAGTCTATGGGTAGATCATAGTCTGTAGGTAAGGGGTAGTCTATGGGTAGATCATAGTCTGTAGATAAGGGGTAGTCTATGTGTAGATCATAGTCTGTAGGTAAGGTTTAGTCTATGGGTAGATCATAGTCTGTAGGTAAGGTGTTGTCTATGGGTAGATCATAGTCTGTAGGTAAGGTGCAGTCTATGGGTAGATCATAGTCTGTAGGTAAGGGGTAGTCTATGGGTAGATCATAGTCTGTAGGTAAGGGGTAGTCTATGGGTAGATCATAGTCTGCAGGTAAGGGGTAGTCTATTGGTAGATCATAGTCTGCAGGTAAGGGGTAGTCTATGGGTAGATCATAGTCTGCAGGTAAGGTGTAGTCTATGGGTAGATCATAGTCTGTAGGTAAGGTGTAGTCTATGGGTAGATCATAGTCTGTAGGTAAGGTGTAGTCTATGGGTAGATCATAGTCTGCAGGTAAGGTGTATTCTATGGGTAGATCATAGTCTGTAGGTAAGGTGTATTCTATGGGTAGATCATAGTCTGTAGGTAAGGTGTAGTCTATGGGTAGATCATAGTCTGTAGGTAAGGTATAGTCTATGGGTAGATCATAGTCTGCAGGTAAGGACGGTGTAGTCTATGGGTAGATCATAGTCTGTAGGTAAGGGGTAGTCTATGGGTAGATCATAGTCTGTAGGTAAGGGGTAGTCTATGAGTAGATCATAGTCTGTAGGTAAGGTGTAGTCTATGGGTAGATCGTAGTCTGTAGGTAAGGGGTAGTCTATGAGTAGATCGTAGTCTGCAGGTAAGGACGGTGTAGTCTATGGGTAGATCATAGTCTGTAGGTAAGGTGTAGTCTATGGGTAGATCGTAGTCTGTAGGTAAGGGGTAGTCTATGAGTAGATCGTAGTCTGCAGGTAAGGTGTAGTCTATGGGTAGATCATAGTCTGTAGGTAAGGTGTAGTCTATGGGTAGATCATAGTCTGCAGATAAGGTGTAGTCTATGGGTAGATCATAGTCTGTAGGTAAGGTGTAGTCTATGGGTAGATCATAGTCCTGTAGGTAAGGGGTAGTCTATGGGTAGATCATAGTCTGTAGGTAAGGTGTAGTCTATGGGTAGATCATAGTCTGCAGGTAAGGTGTAGTCTATGGGTAGATCATAGTCTGTAGGTAAGGTGTAGTCTATGGGTAGATCATAGTCTGCAGGTAAGGTGTAGTCTATGGGTAGATCATAGTCTGCAGGTAAGGTGTAGTCTATGGGTAGATCATAGTCCTGTAGGTAAGGTGTAGTCTATGGGTAGATCATAGTCTGTAGGTAAGGTGTAGTCTATGGGTAGATCATAGTCTGTAGGTAAGGTGTAGTCTATGGGTAGATCATAGTCCTGTAGGTAAGGTGTAGTCTATGGGTAGATCATAGTCTGCAGGTAAGGTGTAGTCTATGGGTAGATCATAGTCTGCAGGTAAGGTGCAGTCTATGGGTAGATCATAGTCGGTAGGTAAGGGGTAGTCTATGGGTAGATCATAGTCTGCAGGTAAGGTGTTGTCTATGGGTAGATCATAGTCTGCAGGTAAGGGGTAGTCTATGGGTAGATCATAGTCTGTAGGTAAGGTGTAGTCTATGGGTAGATCATAGTCTGTAGGTAAGGTGTAGTCTATGGGTAGATCATAGTCTGCAGGTAAGGGGTAGTCTATGGGTAGATCATAGTCTGCAGGTAAGGTGCAGTCTATGGGTAGATCATAGTCTGCAGGTAAGGTGTTGTCTATGGGTAGATCATAGTCTGCAGGTAAGGGGTAGTCTATGGGTAGATCATAGTCTGTAGGTAAGGTGTAGTCTATGGGTAGATCATAGTCTGCAGGTAAGGTGTAGTCTATGGGTAGATCATAGTCTGCAGGTAAGGTGTAGTCTATGGGTAGATCATAGTCTGCAGGTAAGGGGTAGTCTATGGGTAGATCATAGTCTGTAGGTAAGGTGTAGTCTATGGGTAGATCATAGTCTGCAGGTAAGGGGTAGTCTATGGGTAGATCATAGTCTGCAGGTAAGGTGTTGTCTATGGGTAGATCATAGTCTGCAGGTAAGGTGTAGTCTATGGGTAGATCATAGTCTGTAGGTAAGGTGTAGTCTATGGGTAGATCATAGTCTGTAGGTAAGGTGTAGTCTATGGGTAGATCATAGTCCTGTAGGTAAGGTGTAGTCTATGGGTAGATCATAGTCTGTAGGTAAGGTGTAGTCTATGGGTAGATCATAGTCTGCAGGTAAGGTGTAGTCTATGGGTAGATCATAGTCTGTAGGTAAGGTGTAGTCTATGGGTAGATCATAGTCTGTAGGTAAGGTGTAGTGTACATGAAATATGTAATCTACAGGTATGATATAATCTAGGAATGAAATGTAATCTGGTTTATGATGATTTTTCGTCAGATAATATTTTTTATTAGGTAATACAAAGCTCCATTTATAAGTCATGTGAGAAAGATTGCCAAATTCAGATGACTTTGTAAGTGCCAAATGATGTCTACCAAAGGCTACATTTTCCAATAAGCAACACATACCGAATACACATTGGGATCTAATCTATTTAGGGAAACGATGTGTAAAAATATTTAGTTACAGATGTTGTTGTAATTTACAAACATTTTGCTCTGATGTTTTCTAAGCTGCTCAGCTGAAAAAAGTTACATTAAAGAAAAACCTTAAAAAACCCAATATCAGTTTTGAATAAAAATTGCTGAAAAAAACTTAAAAAAAATAAAAACACATCAATACTCTCCTCCTCTCTGGCGATGTCCCCCACTCCTCTTGGGGGTTGAATTATGTTCAGCGTTATACAGCATACTTCCTGTGAACCCCAGGGTGTCAAGGACCCGCCCCCTTGGAGCAGTAGTATCCATGCTACATCCAATAAAACTTAAAGCGGAACTTCACCCAAAAGGGGAAGTTCAGCTCACCCCCAACCCCCCACCCACCTACCTCTCCAATATTTGGGATGTTTTTTTCTTTTTTGGGGGGGGGTTACCTGATTTTGACAGGTATCCTCTCCAACTTCCAGGTCAGATCACCGCCCTGCAGCCTCTTTGGACATGTCACAGGTCCCAGGAGACTGCAGGACCAATTGCGGTTGCGCAGTGGGCAGCTGGCTGTGAAGCTGGAAGGTGTCACAGTTGGCCGCCCGCGGTTAGAATGCCGGCGCCTGCACTGGAAGACCGGCAAAAAGCCAGGTTGGGTGAGGACATCGCTGGATTCTGGGACAGGTAAGTGTAGGGGTTTTTTTTTAAAAGTCAGCAGCTACAAATACTGTCACTTAAAAATTTTTGTTTACAAGCTGCAGAACACTCTCTTTAATGAATTACAGAATGGCTTGAGGCTTCCTTAAAATTAAATTATTCAACTGGTTAAAGATGATAAGGAAAGCATGTAGGCCAAAAGACACCAGTATGGCAAGCCTGAGCCCAACTCCAGACACAATTCTGCTCCTGTCTTGCCACCGCTGAGAAGGGTCAGAGCTCTGCTTGTCTGCTATGGGGAGATTTACCTTCACTTCCTGTTCCTGTGACACTCTTGGTTTACAATTTTTAGTCCTCATTTAAAACTGATTGATGAGCTGTCCAGGGTTGGCTGGGTATATGGCAGCCCCCCTCTACTAAATATTATAATGGCACCCCCCTGTTAGATAGGCAAACCTTCATACACCCGTCCTACTATTGCCACCTTGGAGACACCAAGTAAGAGCATCAGTAGAGTTTTAGTGGTAAGTCGCTCTCCAACCCAAATCCTCTGCTGATGGTAGAGCCATCTCTGTATTGTGTATCTTGTGCTTCAGGCTAAGAAAGATGTTATGATAGATTGCATCCCCAGCGCTCAACCGCATAACAAACATCTGGAGTGCCGAGGCCTCTTTTATAATACAGAGGCTAAGAATATGCCTACTGTGCCTTTTTATACACCCAGTAATGTGTAATACGTATCAATCAATGGTAAAAAAAAAGGAGAGCGCCCCACCTAAGGATGGCGCTCTATGTGCAGGTCACACAGCATAGACTGCCTTATTGCTCTGTGATATGGAGGAATGATTTGTTTGTTGTGCTTTCCTTCGTTATTCCCAAGTGAAAGATTTTCCATATGAGCTCCAATTCCTCCCACCAACAGAAATCACTGATAGGCTGCCTGGCTTCTAGCTGGACCATCCATGGTGTGCGCGTCCATCCTCTGGTCCAGAGACTGATGTGATTGGCTCAGTGATCTCTGTACTGCACTGCGGTATATGTCAGAGCTATATAAATGTATAATATTTATAGTGTGTGACTGTGGGGGGACATTAGATGCAGACAGTCTTGCATACAAGTGACCACTTGTAGTCTGGACTGGAAATAGTCAAAGGTTTCTCTAGACATGAATACAGGATCAGATGTCTAATCCATACATTAAGGATGGTGTTGGTCAGTTGGCTTTTGTGCACGGTCGGCGTTGGCCAGTTGCCTGAGGTTTGAGTAAGTGCTGGCTTTAGTGCGATAAGCGTTACCTTTTATGTTCCTGTCATACCTGTAATGCAATTTTAATGCTTCAATAAAGATACCAAGGAGTGCAGCCATATTCCGGATTTTTGCATATTGCTGCCTGTTGTGCGCGGTCAGCGCTGGCCAGTTGCCTGTTGTGCACGGTCGGCATTGGCCAGTTGCCTGTAGTGCACGGTCGGCATTGGCCAGTTGCCTGTTGTGCGCGGTCGGCGTTGGCCAGTTGCCTGTTGTGCGCGGTCGGCGTTGGCCAGTTGCCTGTTGTGCGCGGTCGGCGTTGGCCAGTTGCCTGTTGTGCGCGGTCGGCGTTGGCCAGTTGCCTGTTGTGCGCGGTCGGCGTTGGCCAGTTGCCTGTTGTGCGCGGTCGGCGTTGGCCAGTTTTTGCCTGTTGTGCGCGGTCGGCGTTGGCCAGTTTTTGCCTGTTGTGCGCGGTCGGCGTTGGCCAGTTTTTGCCTGTTGTGCGCGGTCGGCGTTGGCCAGTTTTTGCCTGTTGTGCGCGGTCGGCGTTGGCCAGTTTTTGCCTGTTGTGCGCGGTCGGCGTTGGCCAGTTTTTGCCTGTTGTGGGAGGTCGGCGTTGGCCAGTTTTTGCCTGTTGTGCGCGGTCGGCGTTGGCCAGTTTTTGCCTGTTGTGCGCGGTCGGCGTTGGCCAGTTTTTGCCTGTTGTGCGCGGTCGGCGTTGGCCAGTTTTTGCCTGTTGTGCGCGGTCGGTGTTGGCCAGTTTTTGCCTGTTGTGCGCGGTCGGTGTTGGCCAGTTTTTGCCTGTTGTGCGCGGTCGGCGTTGGCCAGTTGCCTGTAGTGCACGGTCGGCGTTGGCCAGTTGCCTGTAGTGCACGGTCGGCGTTGGCCAGTTTTTGCCTGTTGTGCGCGGTCTGCGTTGGCCAGTTTTTGCCTGTTGTGCGCGGTCGGCGTTGGCCAGTTGCCTGTAGTGCACGGTCGGCGTTGGCCAGTTGCCTGTAGTGCACGGTCGGCGTTGGCCAGTTGCCTGTTGTGCGCGGTCTGCGTTGGCCAGTTTTTGCCTGTTGTGCGCGGTCGGCGTTGGCCAGTTTTTGCCTGTTGTGCGCGGTTGGCGTTGGCCAGTTTTTGCCTGTTGTGCGCGGTCGGCGTTGGCCAGTTTTTGCCTTTTGTGCGCGGTCGGCGTTGGCCAGTTTTTGCCTGTTGTGCGCGGTCGGCGTTGGCCAGTTTTTGCCTGTTGTGCGCGGTCGGCGTTGGCCAGTTTTTGCCTGTTGTGCGCGGTCGGCGTTGGCCAGTTTTTGCCTGTTGTGCGCGGTCGGCGTTGGCCAGTTTTTGCCTGTTGTGCGCGGTCGGCGTTGGCCAGTTTTTGCCTGTTGTGCGCGGTCGGCGTTGGCCAGTTGCCTGTTGTGCAGCTGAGGACAAGTGTTTGGTGGTTTATCTGGATGTAATTCACTGTCATCCACACTATACAATCTGTACACAATCCTCACAGAAGACAGAGGAGTCTGGTTGTGGCCCTTATAAGGGAATTATGGAAGAAGTACTGGACTCTCTTCAGCGGCTTAATGTACCTCCACCATAAATAAAAAGTAGAGTTTTCTTCATCATCTTCTGTAGCACAAGGAACTGAGTGCACTCAGCAGGAACTCCTTTTCTCATTGTGTACAGTTTTTATAATGAGGTTTCTTATGGTCGTTCTCGGTAAATTACTTTTACTTGGTTTTATTTGGTGGCGCTGAAGATGAGTGATGTGTGGAACAATAATTGGCTGTTTAGCATAACATGAAGAGTTGGCTTTGGTTTTATAATCCCACCTGCTATGGGGTTCTGTAGAGGGAAATGGGTACAGAATATAGGAGTGTGCAGTTTGTATCGGCCATTGTAGAGCCTAGTTATTATTGGGCATTGTAATGGGCAGTTATTATTGGGCATTGTATCGGGCAGCTAGTATTGGGTATTGTAGTGGGCAGTTGGTAGGTGAAAATTGTAGTGTGTACAGGGTATTGCAGTGTGAAGTTGGCACAGGAGATTGTAGCGGGTGGTTGGTAAGGGGTGTTGTGGTGGGCAGTTGGTGTGGGGATTGTAGTGGGCAGCAGTTATAGGGGATTGTATTTGGCGGCTGTTATAGGGTATTGGAGTGAGCAATTGGCATGCGGGATTGTAGTGAGCAGTTTGGTGGTTGGCATTACAGTGGGCATTTTGTTATAGGGTATAGCAGTGGAGTTAATATGGGTGATTTGTAGTGGGCAGTTAGTATGGAGGATTGTAATGGGAAAGTGATTGGTGGGTTTTGTAGTTAGTAAGTAGTAGGTGGATATTCTAGTGGGCAGTTGGTAGGTGAGTATTGTAATGGATAGTTGGTATGGGGCAATGTAGTAGGCGGTTAGTAGGGGGTATTTTAGTGGGTAGTTGCAAGTATTGGGATGTTGGTATGTGTTGGTTGTATGTAGGGGCAGTTGATAGGGGTATTGTAATGGACAGTTGGTATAGGGGGTTGTAGTGCAGAGTTGGTAGGGGGTATTTTAATGGGCATTTGCTAGAGGCTATACTAGTGGGTCTTTAGTATGTGCATATTGTGGTGGATAGTTAGAACAGAATATTATTGTGAGCAGTTGGTAGGGGTTCTAGTATTGGACAGTTGGTATGCTGTGTTGCAGTGGGTGGTTGGTGGATGGGTTTTGTAGTGGGCACTTGGTTTGGAGTATTGTAGTGAGCAGTCAGTGGAGGGTATTATAGTGGGAAAATGGTGGGTGGGTATTGCGGTGGGCAGTTGTTAGGGGGTTTGGTAGTGAGTAGTGTGTACAGGGTATTGCAGTTGGAAGATAGTTAGGGGGGTGTAGTGGGAAGTTGGTAAAAGGTATTGCAGTGGGCAGTCAGCAGGTAGGTATTGTAATAGGAAGTTGGTGAAATTTATTTTAGTGGGCAGGTGGTTTGGTGTATTGTAGTAGAAAGTTGGTAAATGGTTTTGTAGTGGGTAGTTGCTAGGTGGGTATTGCGGTGGGCAGTTGGTTTGGGGTATTGTAGTGGGCGGACAGAGTTTTATAGTGGGGTCATTGGTGGGTGAGTGGGTATTGTAGTATATAGTTGTTAGGGAGTATTGTAGTGGGTAGTTGGTAGAGGCTATTATAGTGAGCAGTTGGTGGGTATTGTATTGGGCAGTTCGTAGTGAGTATTGTAGTGTGCTGATGGTAGGTGGGTATTGTAGTGGGTAGTTGGTTTGGGGTATTGTAATCGGCAGTCTGTAGAGGGTATTGTAATCGGCAGTCTGTAGAGGGTACTGTATTGGGCAGTCTGTAAAGGGTATTGTAGTGGGTAGTTGGTGGGTAGGTAGTCAGTAGAGGGTATTGCATTGGGCAGTTGGTGGGTGGGTATTATAGTAAGAAGTTGGTAGAGGGTATTGCAGAGTGTACAAGGTATTGTAGTGGGCAGTCCGTAGAGGGTATTGTAGTGGGCAGTCCGTAGAGGGTATTGTAGTGGGCAGTCCGTAGAGGGTATTGTAGTGGGCAGTCCGTAGAGGGTATTGTAGTGTGCTGTTGGTAGGTGGGTATTGTAGTGGGTAGTTGGTTTGGGGTATTGTAATGGGAAGCTGGTAAGCTATTATAGTGGGCATTGGGTAGAGGCTATTATAGGACAAAGTTGGTAGGTGGGTATTATAGTGGCTAGTTGGTTGGGGTATTGTAATAGACAGTCTGTAGAGGGTATTGTAGTGGGCAGTTGGTGGGTGGGTATTATAGTGATAAGTTGGTAGAGGGTATTGTACTGGGTAGTGTGTACAAGGTATTGCAGTGGGCAGTCTGTAGAGAGTATTGTAGTGGATAGTTAGTCGGTGGGTATTGTGTTGGTAGAGGGTATTGTGTGCTGTTGGTAGGTGGTGGGTATTGTATTGGGCAGTTGGTGGGTGTTATAGTAAGCAGTTGGTAGAGGGTAGTGTGTACAAAGTATTGCAGTGGGCAGTTGGTACAGGGTATTCTAGTGGGTAGGTAGTCAGTAGAAGGTAGTGTGTACTAGGTATTGCAGTGGGCACATAGAGTACAATAGATTGTAGTGGGCAGTTGATTTGGGGTATTTAGTGGGCATTTGGTAGATGGTATTGTATAACTCAGAATCAATGATGTGCATGTTGTGGATTGGTGGCATGTGGCACTTTATTTTCAGTAGGTAATACTTGGAAATGGATACAGATAACTCACCCAGGCTGGACTATACTGCGGGTCCCCTCCTCGCTCTCCTCTCCTTCTCACCCGTTTTCCTTCCCCAGGTTGGCAGCCTGCAGGGAATTAGCCGGTCTTAGTGTGCGGCATTCAGGTGTCCTCCAACCACTGAAGATGTTTGTTGTGTAGATGTGCCCATAAACACACTCCAATCGCCTGGACCCTTGTGAGCATATTTATCAATGGAGCTCAGAGAATGGAGAGGCACCTGAGATTCTCCATCCGCACACTGCTATACCCAACCCACACACAAAGCAGAGATTCTTGGTTGGCATATAGCACAAGACATGTTTGGCCAGCTGCTCTACCAGCAGATAATACAGACATGCACCAGGGGATTCCTGACATAAGATTGTCTCCTGAGCAATCATCTCATGTCTGTGGGCAGCTGTACACCGTGTCCGCATACAATCACATTGCAGCACTTATAAATGAATCCCTTGCCACGGCAATCAGGATAGAAATTTTGGGGGAACTTCATTAGCACAAGATGCAGCACACCGAAGGGGACGTTCCCATCTGCAGCCCACATACATTATGATGGATTTTCTGGCCAGTCTTCTCAATCGATATATTTGTATTAACTGTAGAAGAGAAAATCAATTTTCAGTGGCATTCAGGCAATGGATGTTCCCCGGTATGGCTTATTACTCAGGGTGGTTCATGAACCTTTATTGGGGTTTCTTGTTTGTTGTTTCTTTGGATTTTCTCTCTGGGGAATGAGTTAAATTTGTCTTTAGGCTTGAGATAAAAAAAAAGAAAAGGGTTTACATTGCTCCAATTATAACCGAGGCCGGAGGTTGGAGAGTGCTCAGCAGCCGCTGGTCATGGTGTCCATACACATAAGGTGACCACGGAAACATTAGACCATTGAAGGGTCATTCGTAAGCATTTAGCGAGAAGATGAATACACTCCAGAGACCCCCTAATTGGGGGAATAATAGAAGAGTGATGGGAGGAAAAGACCAAGTGGTCAATGGAGCCTGCCAATAATTGAAACAGATTGGGAAATTGTAAACTGTATGGCTGACTGTCCCTCAGGATTGGTCATCCAGCAGTGTCTACAGCGTCCAGGTGGTCATCTCCATATTGATCTGTTTATCTAGCATGGACAGGCCAGTGAGAGAGGAATTCTGATTGGTTGCTGTGTTTGCACTTTGTCTGGGTCCCTACCCTCCGCTAAGCACAGCAGTCCACACATGACGGTGTTGACCGCTGGAAAAGACATTCTGTAGAAGAAGCTGAATATTGAGGTTGGTAACCCTATCGATTTTTAAGTGGACTCAACCAAAAGCAGAATAATATAGTTACATAGTAGGTGAGGTTGAAAAAAGACACAAGTCCATCAAGTCCAACCTATGTGTGTGATTATGTGTCAGTATTACATTACATATCCCTGTATATTGCGGTCATTCAGGTGATTATCTAATAGTTTCTTGAAGCTATCAATGCCCCCCGCTGAGACCACCGCCTGTGGAAGAGAATTCCACATCCTTGCCGCTCTTACAGTAAAGAACCCTCTACGTAGTTTAAGGTTAAACCTCTTTTCTTCTAATTGTAATGAGTGGCCACGTGTCTTGTTAAACTCTCTTCTGCGAAAAAGTTTTATCCCTATTGTGGGGTCACCAGTCCGGTATTTGTATATTGAAATCATATCCCCTCTCAAGCGTCTCTTCTCCAGAGAGAATAAGTTCAGTGCTCACAACCTTTCCTCATAACTAAGATCCTCCAGACCCTTTATTAGCTTTGTTGCCCTTCTTTGTACTCGCTCCATTTCCAGTACATCCCTCCTGAGGACTGGTGCCCAGAACTGGACAGCATACTCCAGGTGCGGCTGGACCAGAGTCTTGTAGAGCGGGAGAATTATCGTTTTATCTCTGCAGTTGATCCCCTTTTTAATGCCAATATTCTGTTTGCTTTATTAGCAGCAGCTTGGCATTACATGCCATTGCTGAGCCTATCATCTACTAGGACCCCCAGGTCCTTTTCCATCCTGGATTCCCCCCAGAGGTTCTCCCCCCAGTGTATAGATTGCATTCAGATTTTTGCCACCCAAATGCA
>JBBDGP010005042.1:0-33537 GCA_037952835.1 Lithobates septentrionalis | reverse complement strand
AGATGGTCTGCATGGTCGAGTCTCCAGAAGAAAGATGGCTGCATGGTCGAGTCTCCAGAAGAAAGATGGTCTGCATGGTGAAAAAGATGGGCTGCATGGCAGAAGATAGATGGTCTGCATGGTCGAGTCTCCAGAAGAAAGATGGGCTGCATGGTCGAGTCTCCAGAAGAAAGATGGTCTGCGCTGGTCGAGTCTCCAGAAGAAAGATGGTCTGCATGGTCGAGTCTCCAGAAGAAAGATGGGCTGCATGGTCCAGTCTCCAGAAGAAAGATGGTCTGCATGGTCGAGTCTCCAGAAGAAAGATGGGCTGCATGGTCGAGTCTCCAGAAGAAAGATGGGCTGCATGGTCCAGTCTCCAGAAGAAAGATGGTCTGCATGGTCGAGTCTCCAGAAGAAAGATGGGCTGCATGGTCGAGTCTCCAGAAGAAAGATGGGCTGCATGGTCGAGTCTCCAGAAGAAAGATGGTCTGCATGGTCGAGTCTCCAGAAGAAAGATGGGCTGCATGGTCGAGTCTCCAGAAGAAAGATGTGCTGCATGGTCGAGTCTCCAGAAGAAAGATGGTCTGCATGGTCGAGTCTCCAGAAGAAAGATGGGCTGCATGGTCGAGTCTCCAGAAGAAAGATGGGCTGCATGGTCGAGTCTCCAGAAGAAAGATGGTCTGCATGGTCGAGTCTCCAGAAGAAAGATGGGCTGCATGGTCGAGTCTCCAGAAGAAAGATGGTCTGCATGGTCGAGTCTCCAGAAGAAAGATGGTCTGCATGGTCGAGTCTCCAGAAGAAAGATGGTCTGCATGGTCGAGTCTCCAGAAGAAAGATGGGCTGCATGGTCGAGTCTCCAGAAGAAAGATGGGCTGCATGGTCGAGTCTCCAGAAGAAAGATGGGCTGCATGGTCGAGTCTCCAGAAGAAAGATGGTCTGCATGGTCGAGTCTCCAGAAGAAAGTCATTACTACACAAATGTCACAAAGTATCCACTTACAATACGCCAAACAGCACAGAGACAAGCCTCAAACCTTCTGCCACAAAGTCATTTGGAGAGATGAGCTTTTTGGCCACAACCATAAACACTACATTTGGAGAGGAGACAACAAGGCCTATGATGAAAGGTCCACCATCCCTACTGTGAAACACGGAGGTGGATCGCTGATGTTTTGGGGATGTGTGAGCTACAAAGGCACAGGAAATTTGGTCAAAATTGATGGCAAGAGGAATGCCGTATGTTATCAAATACTGGAGGAACATTTCATTCATCAGCCAGGAAGCTGCACATGGGACGTACTTGGACATTCCAACATGACAATGATCCAAAACACAAGGCCAAGTCCACCTGTCATTGGCTACAGCAGAATAAAGTGAAGGTTCTGGAGTGGCCATCTCAGTCTCCTGACCTCAATATCATTGAGCCCCTCTGGGGGGATCTCAAACATGCCGTTCATGGAAGACAGCCCAAGAATTTACAGGAACTGGAGGACTTTTACCAAGAGGAACCATCTGAGAAGATAAAGAGCCTCATCCACAAATACCACAAAAGACTTCAAGCTGTCATTGGGGGCGAAGGGGGCAATACACGGTATTAAGAACTGGGGTATGTAAACTTTTGATCAGGGACATTTGGGTAGTTTCTGTTGTGATTATGATATAAAAAGAGTAAATACAGCTGATTGATAATAAATGTCTTCAGCCAAACACTGACCATGAGTGAGAGAAAAGGTTTGTGTTATTATTCATATTCGCTGAAAAATGGCCAAGAAATCATAAATTCTGCCAGGGTATGTAAACTTATGAGCACAACTGTATATTTAGAAGTAGTTGGTGGCACTTTGTATCTATAGAAGTAGTTGGTGGCACTTTGTATATATAGAAGTAGTTGGTGGCACTTTGTATCTATAGAAGTAGTTGGTGGCACTTTGTATCTATAGAAGTAGTTGGTGGCACTTTGTATGTATAGAAGTAGTTGGTGGCACTTTGTATCTATAGAAGTAGTTGGTGGCACTTTGTATCTATAGAAGTAGTTGGTGGCACTTTGTATATATAGAAGTAGTTGGTGGCACTTTGTATATATAGAAGTGGTTGGTGGCACTTTGTAAATTCTGTATTCACTTACAGAAGGAAATGATATCACAAGATGATAACATTGAAACCCGATGAGGGAGAGTTTTGATCCCGGAACTCCCGTTGTTGGAATGCTGTGCGTTTTATTTTCATTGTATAATAATCGGATGATTGAACTATACATGACGCTGAACCCGCAGTTCCTGGTCCAGATCTCGCCCCATCACTCCCAGATATGGGAATTAAAGGGTTCTACTCTTGGCACATCTCTATAAAATGGACGTTTCCCTGAAATATTTCCCATAAAATGACAGCAGCCGATTGTTTGATTGTCTTTTATGGGGATATTTGTCAGCAGAGCCTCGTGGCCGAGAGGTTAACTAACTGTGAAAAGTGCCGCATGTTTTCCAGCGCAGCCGCGAATTCGCGCCCTTCAGTTCCGTGTTCCATGAAAAGGTAAAGGAGACAGATGAGCCTTTGTTGGGACATTCGGAGGCCTCTCCATGCCTTTCCTCGGAGTATTATCTGGTGATTTGGGGATGTTTTTTCACACTTCTATAATTCACGCTCTTCATTTCCTTCCATTAATGCCTCCAGGGATTGGCTTCTGTTCCGGTGCCGGCCTGTTTTTCTGTCTACAAACGGCGTCAACGCTGAACTTTCGCTCCATTGATTTTTTTTCCAGCTAAATCCTGTTTTCCGATGTCCCATACCTCCATATTTCTATATTGTAATGAGAAGAGGAAAGAAACGCTCAGCTTGTTCTGATGTTCAGAAGTTATCGATCGCGGGGTGTATCCAATCCTCACCATGCGTCATGACGATCAATCTGGACAGAATTGGGTTTTTATGGTCTCTTCCCATCAGTGGTTTGTCCACGTCTTCCCTCCTAAGGCCAGGATAATGGTGATGATTCCATTTTTTTCTCAGCTAACCTCCACAATGATTTGTATGTTCTTCATTGTGGAAAGTCTGGCCAGGAGTTGTAGAGCCAACATTTGTCGTTGGGCTCTGGAGACGGTCAGGTGGAGCAGAATGTAATAAGCCCTCATTTTCATTGGTGGCTGAGTGGCTTGTACCCATGCTTTGCTGTGATTGGGCCTCTACAGCCGTGGCCAAATGTTTAGAGGATGACACAAATATTACTTTTCACAAAGTCTGCTGCCTCAGTTTTTATGATGACGATTTGCATCTACTCCAGAATGTTATGAAGAGCGATCAGATGAATGAAGTTCCTCTTTGCCATGAAAATGAACTTGATCACATAAAATATATTTCCACTGTATTTGTGAAGAAGGCTTCAGGGAGCCCAAGAAAGTCAAGCAAATGCCAGGACCGTCTCCTACAGGTGACACAGCTGCGGGATCGGGGCACCACCAGTGCAGTGGGGGGGGATGGGGGCTCCACCAGTGCAGAAGGGGGGATGGGGGCTCCACCAGTGCAGAAGGGGTGGGGGCTCCACCAGTGCAGAAGGGGGGATGGGGGCTCCACCAGTGCAGAGCTGGGGGATGGGGGCTCCACCAGTGCAGAAGGGGGGGATGGGGGCTCCACCAGTGCAGAAGGCGTGGGAGGGTGGGGGCTCCACCAGTGCAGAGCTGGGGGATGGGGGCACCACCAGTGCAGAAAAGGGGGGGATGGGGGCTCCACCAGTGCAGAAGAGGGGGGGATGGGGGCACCATCAGTGCAGAAGAGGGGGGGATGGGGGCACCACCAGTGCAGAAGAGGGGGGGATGGGGGCACCACCAGTGCAGAGCTGGGGGATGGGGGCACCACCAGTGCAGGGGGGGGGCACCACCAGTGCAGAGCTTGCTCAGGAATGGCAGCAGGCAGGTGTGAGGACATCGGCACACAGTGAGGAGAAGACTTTTGGAGGATTGTCTGGTGTAAAGAAGGGCAGCAAAGAAGTAATTTCTCTCCAGGAAAACATCGGGACAGACTGATATTCTACAGAAGGTACAGGGATTGGACTGCTGAGGACTGGGGGAAAATCAATTTCCCATTGTTTGGGGCATCTGGAGAAGAAAAGGTGAGCGCTACCATCAGTCCTGTGTCATGCATCCTGAGACCATGTGGGGGTGGGGGTGGGGCTTACTCACAATTTTGCCATGAATAAAGAACGATACAAAAACATCCTCCGAGAGCAACTTCTCCCAACCATCCAAGAACAGTTTGGTGATGAACGATGCCTTTTCCAGCATGATGGAGCACCTTACTATAGGGAAATATTCATAACCAAGTGGCTTGGGGAACAGAACATGGAGGTTTTGGGTCCGTGGTCAGGAAACTCCCCAGACTTTAATCCCATTGAGAACTTGTGGTCAATCCTCAAGAGGCGGGTGAACGAAAACACCCACAAATTCTGACAAACTCCAAGCATTGATTATGGAAGAATAGTGGGGTGGGGGGTGGGGGGGGTGGGGGGTGCGGCCATCAGTCAGGATGTGGCCCAGAAGTCGAGTGACAGCATTCCGGGGGGAATTGCAGAGATCTTGAAGAAGAAGAAGGGTCACCACTGCAAATATTGTCTCTTTGCATAAACTTGTTAAATGCCTTTGACACTTATGGAATGTTTGTAAATATACTTCCGTATCCCATAGTAACATCTGATACTTATGTAATTTTACTTCAGTCTCCCATAGTAACATCTGACAGAAAGATCTACAAACATCGAGGCAGCAGACTTTGTGAAAATCAATATTTGTGTCCTCAAAACTTCATGTCCCCATGTTCTCCATCTTATAGAAGTAATATAGAAGGATGGGAATTTGTTCTTCATCTCTGTCCATGGAGTACAGCCCCTCCTGCCCCCGGTCACTATTATTAGAGGGGGGTAATTTCACAACCATCCCGGCATTCATAAGTCTTCCGATCGTCGATATTCACGAGTAGCAGCCGTTTTCCCTCAAATGTTTCCTCCCAACTCATAAAGCTGTTTGGATGATTTTGGTGGGAAAACAAGTGAGACTGTTGAAACGAATCAGAGCGATCGTTCTCCATGTGTGACTGTAATCCTTCTAACACTCCGAAGCTCAGCTTCTTCCCATCACAATGTTCTCCCATCTTCTGTTAGGAATAGAAGTTTTTAGCCAGCAATCAGCCGGCGGCTCGGATACAGTTGCAGGTTCTAAATTAAAAACATAATAATTCTGGCTCTGTGATCACCAATCTAGAGATGATAAATACGGGTGATGGAGATCAATGACAAAATAATAAACTGATAGTAACCTATAAAGCCGGTCATTGGTGAGTGTAGGATGGTGCCTCTGATCCCGGGTCCCGGAGGAGAGTTCTGCAGCGGGTTAGGCCAGTACATTGATGGCCTGATAGTCCCACTGGAACCATCCCAGACTTCCAGGCTGATAATCAGACAAACCCTGAACTCCGGGAGAACTATAACCTTCCACCAGACCTTCAGAATTAAAGGAGAAGTTCACCTTTGGATACATGTCACTTGCTCCATCGGTTTTTAGTGTGAAACATGAAAGACGTTCCCAGTGTCCACCTTGGGAGTGACACCATGAGCCTACATGATCCGTGTCCACCTTGGGAGTGACACCATGAGCCTACATGATCCGTGTCCACCTTTGGAGTGACACCATGAGACTACATGATCCATGTCTACCTTGGGAGTGACACCATGAGCCTACATGATCCGTGTCCACCTTGGGAGTGACACCATGAGCCTACATGATCCATGTCTACCTTGGGAGTGACACCATGAGACTACATGATCCATGTCTACCTTGGGAGTGACACCATGAGACTAACATGATCCATGTCCACCTTGGGAGTGACACCATGAGACTACATGATCCATGTCTACCTTGGGAGTGACACCATGAGACTAACATGATCCATGTCCACCTTGGGAGTGACACCATGAGACTACATGATCCATGTCCACCTTTGGAGTGACACCATGAGACTAACATGATCCATGTCCACCTTGGGAGTGACACCATGAGACTACATGATCCATGTCTACCTTGGGAGTGACACCATGAGCCTACATGATCCGTGTCCACCTTGGGAGTGACACCATGAGACTACATGATCCATGTCTACCTTGGGAGTGACACCATGAGACTAACATGATCCATGTCCACCTTGGGAGTGACACCATGAGCCTACATGATCCGTGTCCACCTTGGGAGTGACACCATGAGTCTACATGATCCATGTCCACCTTGGGAGTGACACCATGAGACTACATGATCCATGTCCACCTTGGGAGTGACACCATCAGACTACATGATCCATGTCCACCTTGGGAGTGACACCATGAGACTACATGATCCATGTCCACCTTAGGAGTGACACCATGAGACTACATGATCCATGTCCACCTTGGGAGTGACACCATGAGACTACATGATCCATGTCCACCTTGGGAGTGACACCATGAGACTACATGATCCATGTCCACCTTAGGAGTGACACCATGAGACTACATGATCCATGTCCACCTTGGGAGTGACACCATGAGACTACATGATCCATGGACATCGTATTCGGGTGCAATGTTCTCTGCTCTTCAGCAGTGAGGGGGGGTGGGGTGAGGGGGGGGTGGGGTTGGGGTGGGGGACAGAGAATTGGGCTTATATCCATTCTCATGCTTTAAACCTTCTAGCCTCCTGGGCAATGTTTTAGATTATCCATTGAAAGACTGAAGCATCCAGACGTTGTAAATCTTTGCTGGGAATGGTGACACTTTGGTGTCAGTAAACAAAACATCTTGAGGATAATTGGCCTCGTTGTTGGTGTCAATGTGTGAAGAGCGTCTGTTACATAATATAAAGACGATCGCTTTCTGGTGTCTGTAATGCGGATCGACTGCAATCCCCACAGAGACCTCTTTGTTTTATATCTTCCACTAATGAGCTCTAATAGGTGTGAAACAGTTGCCTGCCTCTATCTCAGCAGCCTGTTGTAAGTAAAGGTTTTATATTTTGGTTTTGTCTGACGGCACCGGGGGAGTCCATGGATTGGACAGAAGAAGAAGGGAGTTCCCATCGCTCCTCAGAGTATATTACTCCTCCTATAATCGTACAACGATGGATAATGCGCTCTGCCTGGCTGCAATCAGTCTACATTCCATCCAGTTTGTGGCTTTAGGCCTAAAATCATTCGGTCAAAGGTTTATTTTAGCTTTTCATTGTCTGAAGACGCAAATAAAACAGATCTGGACGGCACAAGAAAGGGACCATTCACCAAAAACTCTTCTTTATTATTATTATACAGGATTTATATATTATTATATATTATTATTCTACAGGAGCCAGCTCCTCCCGCCCCCTCCACAGTCCGGCACTCCAGTAAGGATGATGGAGGGGAGAGCAGAGAGGCGGAGTCACGGAGGGGAGAACTGAGCGATCAGCGCTGTTGGATCACTCTGTTCTCAGTCCAGGTCTGGGCGGTGGAGTGAAGGAGACACATTGTGATGGAGGGAGGAAAGTTGGTCATGTGACCGAACGTTCGCTGTAAAGTGGAACTCCAGGTAAACAGCCAATTACATAGTTGGATAAAAGTACCTCCTCCTATTTGGAGGCCCCACCCTCTCATCAGCACTCTGATCACATAAGCAGAGGGATGCTGTGACGCTCCATCCCATTAAAGCCTACATTTATATATATATATATATATATATATATATATATATATATATATATATATATATATATATATATATATATATATATATATATATATATTTTTTTTTTTATAACCACTCTATGAATGGAGGAGGGGGACCTTTCATTCATTCACCCATCTTCCACTCATAGATCGCTTTTCATTCATGAAAGCTATAGTACAGCTTCTTTCAATGTAAGAGGGGGATGGGAAGGTGGGTGTGGCCATCACTCTTGACGTGTGCCTGTGACAGGTCCAGTGCTCATATTAACCCTTGCAGCACTGGAAGATTACAGCTACAGGGGTGTGTGGGGGAGGGGGTGCGGTAGAGGAGCCAAGCACAAGGGTCACTTCTCATTAAATGTAATTTCCGTCTCTTGTGCTTATTTATTTCTTAAAGGAATCCAGTGAATGTTGCCTGCAGTGCAGACGGAGGTTGTCCTTTCACGGAGGTTGTCCTTTCACGGAGGTTGTCCTTTCACGGAGGTTGTCCTTTCACGGAGGTTGTCCTTTTAACGGATGTTGTCCGGTCAAAGAGTTTGTCCTGTCACGGAGTTGTCCTTTCACGGAGGTTGTCCTGTCACGGAGGTTGTCCTGTCACGGAGGTTGTCCTGTCACGGAGGTTGTCCTGTCACGGAGGTTGTCCTTTCACAGAGGTTGTCCTTTCACAGAGGTTGTCCTTTCACGGAGGTTGTCCGGTCACGGAGGTTGTCCTTTCATTGACGCTGTCCGGTCACGGAGGTTGTCCTTTCATGGACGCTGTCCGGTCACGGAGGTTGTCCTTTCATGGACGCTGTCCGGTCACGGAGGTTGTCCTTTCATGGACGCTGTCCGGTCACGGAGGTTGTCCTTTCATGGACGCTGTCCGGTCACGGAGGTTGTCCTTTCATGGACGCTGTCCCGTCACGAGGTTGTCCTTTCACGAGGTTGTCCTTTCACGAGGTTGTCCTTTCACGAGGTTGTCCTTTCACGAGGTTGTCTGGTCACGGAGGTTGTCCTTTCACGGAGGTTTTACGCTCACGGAGGTTGTCCTTTCACGGAGGTTTTACGCTCACGGAGGTTGTCCAGTCATAGCCTCCACCAGCCAGGTTCTGTATTCTGTTGTAAGGTGTCAGGCTAGGATGGTTTTAGGGTCGGACCTCATCCTGGGGGGTGTTTTTGGGATGAAGAAAACATTTTTTATGTAATATTTAGCTTTTTTAGAACATTTTGTTGAGAAGAGAAATACAAGAATAAAAAACAAAAAACCCTCCGAAATGAAAAGGGATATAAACATGAAAAGGGCCACAAGCTGCACCAGACATGGACGTTTGTCGGGACGGAAAGTTCTGTTTTGGTTGTTGATCCTTCTAGTAATCCGAGGCGACACTGAGTGGGCAGTAATTCTATCTACTGAACTGTAATCTTATCCAGTGTGCTCTTCATATGGCGGAGGAGCCGCCGGGACCCTAATAAACATTCTAGTGGTATTAGTCGGTGATGGAGGAGAGTCTATGGGGGCTTTGCTGTGACATTGACTGGCGTTCACCCTGCTGGGATTTGGCTCGGATTCGGGAGACGCGTGGAACCCGATCGCAGGTTGGATGACGTCTCTGGGGGCCCAATGGAAGGATTCCAATCGCTGCGTCCACTCACATCGGAGGACCTTTCTATGATGACAGAACATTCAACTCAATCAGTTCATAAATCACGCCGAATTACGTGTTACAGACACCTTGCTGAAATCATAGCTCAGACCCCCCCACCACCACCACCACCTATCACCACCCCCTTCCCTCCCCCGATAGGAAAACTCAGAAACCTTCTTCTTGCTGTCGGCTGTTCACAGAAATTTCCAGATATTCCATATTTTGCTGGGAAGGAGCGGCCATAGAAAGAGGTGTTAGGAGGTAATCAGCAGATCTAGGAATACACACAGCTGAATTTACGTGCAAACATTGACAAAAACAAATTTTCTGCTAATGCTGTCCTTGGCCCATCCCCTCCAAATTCTTTAGACTTCTTCTTGGTCAGGTAATGTGAAGAGGAGACTCACTGACTAATGGGGGGGGGGGGGGGGGTCTTGCGAGAGAATGAAGTTTTCATTAAAGGTAACCCCTGCTTTAGTTACAGTACATATATGGAGCCGTTATACAGGCAATGGTATTTTGCAATTCATATCAGTGGGCATTGCATCCTGGGTACCCCTGTCAGATAACACAGCCAGGTGCTGCTTTCTGCGGACTATACTGCAGGTGAGCCATACAGTCTAGGACCCACCTCAGTTTGTGATTGGACAATGAATGTGCTGCACTTAACTGGTGGTCTTCCTTGTGCTTGTCCCTCTTGTATGCAGGTCAGATTCTCCCCTGCTCCCGATTTGAATCCTACTTCTAATGTAGCGGATTACAGGAGGACTTGTATCGGGTGGGCCTCAGGCATCGGGTTGGCCTCAGGCATCAGGTTTGGCCTCAGGCATCAGGTTTGGCCTCAGGCAACAGGTTGGCCTCAGGTATCAGGTTGACCTCAGGTATCAGGTTGACCTCAGGTATCAGGTTGACCTCAGGTATCAGGGTGACCTCAGGTATCAGGGTGACCTCAGGTATCAGGTTGGCCTCAGGTATCAGGGTGACCTCAGTCTTAAAAAAAAAAAAAAAAAAAAAAAAAAAAAAGCTTCTTACATGGCTGTCTCTGTTTTTGAGTCACTGATCTGGGACAAGCATGCAGCTAGTGATGTCAGTGTACATGATCTGCATAGTGAGCTCAGGGTTGGTGACTCAGAAAATGATGACATGTTGGGACCAGCATGACAGCCAGGGAACCGTCATTTTAATAAGGAGGGTTGAGTAATGGTAACCTGCGTGTTTTCTCAGTTTAGGATTCCTTTAATGGAATTGTGAATTTAGTGATCTTAGTGTGACTAATCATCCGTCTTAATCTTTCCTCTATTAATATTCTTCATTATATAGGCGGGAACCGGATATACAGTATATGACTAATGGATAGGAAAGTAGAACGCAGCAAAAGTGAAGAGACTATCAGGAAGATCTTCATAAGTCCTCAATATGAACCCCTCAGTATGAGGGACATCTCTGGCATCTAGGGAAATAAGAGTCCAGATTATCATGAATAGATAACGGACGGTAATGTGCTAGAGAAGGCACCAGATACGTGATACGGTCAGCTGCCTGATACTAAGAAACCACTTCTAGTGTTGGGGATGAATCTTCCAGACCAGAAGTTTCCAATCTGGGATGGCCGGAAATGAAGCTGCTACATGACTAAATAAAAGGGAGCATTGAGGTTCCTGAGTGCCTCTCCTCCATTATTTATGGCCTTCAATGGTGGGATATACACGCCTACCCTCTTCTTCCTACCTCTGGTATCTCCATTATTTTCAGGCCTTCAATGGTGGGATATACACACTTACCCCCTCCTCCTCCCTACCTCTGGTATTTTCATTATTTATGGCCTTCTATGGCCGGGTACAAACATCTACCCCCTCCTCCCTACCCTCCTCTAGTATATCCATTATTTTCTGGCCTTCAGTGATGAGGTACACACACCTACCCCCTCCTCCTGCCCACCTCTAGTATTTTCATTTCTCAGGGGACTTCCTTTTGACATGCCAGTGGTCACAATTAATTTTTTAAACTCATAAACTCACTTTGTGTTTCTTCTGCTTCCCATTACCAGGCCAGAAATGTATAAAGTTTGGCTCTCCGAACCTTCACCTCTTCCCCAACATAAATCTTGAGTTTGACTTGGGCACCTGCCAGTTTGCATTCGATGTCCTATTTAGTTGGTTCTTCTCTTCAAACATGATTTGGCTACTTTCAGGTTCAATTCCTGTCTAACTTTGTAGTTCTTGGATCTTTGGGATCATGCCTTTACCTGTTTTTTGGACCAGACCCAACAATCCATTACATCGAACATGGGGCTCTTCCTGAGTACAATGTAACATAGTTCTAAGAAAGATGGCGGGTGTAGGTAAAATATTCTTCAGCAGTGATCCCCCTCAGCCAGTGTGAAGACCCTCAGAGTAGCTCATGCTGCTAAACAAGAGCCCAAAATTAGGAGGCTTTTCAAATGATATGGGGAAAAGTCCATGAAAGCATTTGGGGGTGCCCAGGGCAGTCAGGATAGAGGGTCCCGCTTTTCACTGAAGATGATATTGGACCTTTTGCAGAGTGCTTCCATTTTGTGGATCCACCTTGACTTGGTAGTGGGTCCCTGGGTGGAGGGAATATTAGTGATTGCCCATCTGTGGCGGCCAGGTTCACTACCCTGACATTAAGTGACATTTGCAGAATGTGTGGCATGACTTACTGCATTCCAATACATTTCTGTAACCCATGGGCTTTGGAGAGATGGTTCCATGGCAGAGCTCCATGTGTCAGAGGGACAAACCATTGAATGTGATGGAGATGGTTGTATGTTCTTATAGCTTTTAGGAAAAGTAGAGAACTTGCCATATTAATCAGCAGCTGGCATGGAATTCCTGTGCAGGTAGTGCAGCGAATGTTTATTTTTCTGAGAATTGTCATAAAGGTAAATGGGACAGATGTGTGTTTTCGGAGTTCTGGACAGTCATATGGAACAGCTGGTAACCACAATGTGCAGTCACGGTAGTGAGTGTAGGAAATGGGGCCCAGGCTGCATTCTGCTGGCCGGTCTTCAGCTCTCGGAACGATGAACTTTGTTCTTATTTTGCCAAGAAAATGCTGCTGGCCGGTAGCGGAGTGTTTCTGAGAACCGCTATGTAATACCGCAATTCCATCTGTAATGCCGACACCCCTAGGCTTCCCTCTCTCTCACACAAGCTCTGCAACCTGCCATTCCCTGGAGACACCAAATTCCATTCCAGCCATTTATTTACCATGGCACCGTACCGCTGTCAGCGCCGGCAGAGTCTCTATAGTGCTGCGGCCTTCAGTCCCAGCCTGGGATGTCAGATCCTGCCCCGTGTGCCCCAGGAAACCCTCTATATAAATATCTTCTTCTGCCAAAACTTCAGACCTCTGTCCTCTTTGATTATACAAGAGAGATGCCCCAGGAGTGGGGGGCGGGGGGGGGGGGAGCAGTAAATCAGGTTTACAGGACATTGATGCTTTCACAGGAACTGGGTTTAGGTTACAAAGTCATAATTGGAGACTGCGGGGTGTATGACTGTCCTACCACATCACACCTTGTCCCCGTCTGTCACACACAGAAAGGGGCAGGAGACATAAATGCAGGACCCTAATGAGGGAAAGGTTGGCACCATGATGTGTCAGCATGCATGGTTTCCAGCCAGTGTGAAGGATCTGACCAGCTGAAATGAAGATGTCTACTATGGTAGAACGTTTGGCATGTCCAGGTGGGGGAACTTGGTAGATGGGAGCTTATGACCTCAATCATCAATGTCCTATAAATCAGATTTATGGCTCGTCCCCCCCACCCATGTAAAGCATATGATGCGGCCCTCGGACTGAAAAGTTGGAAGACCCTGCTCTAAATATTATATTTACATGTTTGCATTGTTAGCAGCCCTGATTGGTTCTTATCTGGGACACTGTAAGGGAGGACACTGGTGGGTCACCGTAGGGGAGGACACGGATGGGTCACCGTAGGGGAGGACACGGATGGGTCACTATGGGGAAGGGTCAGGAAGGTCCTCCAGATAATTTATAACCCTTTGGAATATCTGGCAGTAAAAATAAACCCATCTGTCTGAAGTGCTCTTCTTCTTCATTCCCCACCCCCATGGTTTGGGGTTTAGTTATTTTCTGATAAATGTAACTTCTCTGTTATAATAGGAATAGTGAAGTCTCCATGAAGTCTCTCAGCGTCATTTATATTCGAGACCACAGGAAGCAATCTCTGTAATTGACGCTGGAAATCCGGCAGTGTGAGTGTTTTACCCCCCAAGAGACGCCCCTCCTCCCAGTAATGGGTCTTCTAATCCCAGTATGTGAAGGAGAATTTTCCATCTAGATTCTCCCATAATATACAATTTAAGTTTCAGAATGGAGAACCCTTGTGATTGGTCTGATTGAAGAGACACGAGATTTGATGAGTGATGGGTCCCCCCTCCATTCATAGATGGTTGTGAGATGTCTTCTGTGATTGGGTGGAAGGGAACAGCCTGTTCCGTGTCGGTAACATGTTTTTTGGTGAAAGTTCCTGTAACCTGTCCACATTCACCGAGCAAATCTTTGACGACTTTTCTTTTCCTTCCAGGTCACACGGGGCGATTATTGAAAGCTTTGCTCGCCATCAGCATCATTTTCCTTTGTTCACATCTCATCTTCATGCTTTGCCTCCATACGGTGCCGGGACTGGACGACCTTCTGGGCCATAACTGTACGTAGATCTATATAACCGTATTCATTCCTATGTATGTTCATCATAAAAAGGGGCCGATGGGATTTGGCACCGAGGTCTTTGCTCCAAGCTTCTCCGATTATTTGGAGAAATACTCAGATATATGTGAGCCGCCTCACCAGTCAGAGGATTTGTAATTCTGTTCAGTCGTCATTTAACCCGGAAGTCCAAACGGTGCAGCCAAACCCTGGACTTCCAGTGCAGTTGAAGGAGCAGCAGCAGAATGAGGAGTCATCTTCCTGCTCTTCTCCCCTATAAGAAGTTCTCCCTTTTGCAGCACTGCAGTAAAGTGTGATTTGCTCCATATAGTGACCTGAATCCTGCTGTGCCATAGTCTAAAGCTCCGCACACATGGGCCGAATGTTGGGCCGAAGTCTAAAGCTCCACACACATGGGCCGAATGTCGGGCCGTAGCCTAAAGCTCCACACACATGGGCCGAATGTTGGGCCGTAGTCTAAAGCTCCGCACACATGGGCCGAATGTTGGGCCGTAGTCTAAAGCTCCGCACACATGGGCCGAATGTTGGGCCGTAGTCTAAAGCTCCGCACACATGGGCCGAATGTCGGGCCGTAGCCTAAAGCTCCGCACACATGGGCCGAATGTTGGGCGGTAGCCTAAAGCTCCACACACATGGGCCGAATGTTGGGCCGTAGTCTAAAGCTCCGCACACATGGGCCGAATGTCGGGCCGTAGCCTAAAGCTCCACACACATGGGCCGAATGTCGGGCCGTAGCCTAAAGCTCCACACACATGGGCCGAATGTTGGGCCGTAGTCTAAAGCTCCGCACACATGGGCCGAATGTTGGGCCGTAGTCTAAAGCTCCGCACACATGGGCCGAATGTTGGGCCGTAGTCTAAAGCTCCGCACACATGGGCCGAATGTCGGGCCGTAGCCTAAAGCTCCACACACATGGGCCGAATGTCGGGCCGTAGCCTAAAGCTCCACACACATGGGCCGAATGTTGGGCCGTAGTCTAAAGCTCCGCACACATGGGCCGAATGTTGGGCCGTAGTCTAAAGCTCCGCACACATGGGCCGAATGTTGGGCCGTAGTCTAAAGCTCCACACACATGGGCCGAATGTCGGGCCGTAGCCTAAAGCTCCGCACACATGGGCCGAATGTCGGGCCGTAGCCTAAAGCTCCGCACACATGGGCCGAATGTTGGGCGGTAGCCTAAAGCTCCGCACACGTGGGCCGAATGTCGAGCCGTAGCCTAAAGTTCCGCACACATGGGCCGAATGTCGGGCCGCAGCCTAAAGCTCCGCACACATGGGCCGTAGCCTAAAGCTCCGCACACATGGGCCGAATGTCGGGCCTAAAGCTCCGCACACATGGGCCGAATGTCGGGCCGTAGCCTAAAGCTCCGCACACATGGGCCGAATGTCGGGTCGTAGCCTAAAGCTCCGCACACATGGGCCGAATGTCGGGCCGTAGCCTAAAGCTCCGCACACATGGGCCGAATGTCGGGCCGTAGCCTAAAGCTCCACACACATGGGCCGAATATCGGGCCTAAAGCTCCGCACACATGGGCCGAATGTCGGGTCGTAGCCTAAAGCTCCGCACACATGGGCCGAATGTCGGGCCGTAGCCTAAAGCTCCACACACATGGGCCGAATATCGGGCCTAAAGCTCCGCACACATGGGCCGAATGTCGGGTCGTAGCCTAAAGCTCCGCACACATGGGCCGAATATCGGGCCTAAAGCTCCGCACACATGGGCCGAATGTCGGGCCGTAGCCTAAAGCTCCGCACACATGGGCCGAATGTCGGGCCTAAAGCTCTGCACACATGGGCCGAATGTCGGGTCGTAGCCTAAAGCTCCGCACACATGGGCCGAATGTCGAGCCGTAGCCTAAAGCTCCGCACACATGGGCCGAATGTCCGGCCGTAGCCTAAAGCTCCGCACACATGGGCCGAATGTCGGGCTGTAGCCTAAAGCTCCGCACACATGGGCCGAATGTCGAGCCGTAGCCTAAAGCTCCGCACACATGGGCCGAATGTCGAGCCGTAGCCTAAAGCTCCGCACACATGGGCCGAATGTCGAGCCGTAGCCTAAAGCTCCGCACACATGGGCTGAATGTCGGGCCGTAGCCTAAAGCTCCGCACACATGGGCCGAATGTCGGGCCTAAAGCTCCGCACACATGGGCCGAATGTCGGGCCGTAGCCTAAAGCTCCGCACACAAGGGCTGAATGTCGGGTCGTAGCCTAAAGCTCCGCACACATGGGCCGAATGTCGAGCCGTAGCCTAAAGCTCCGCACACATGGGCCGAATGTCGGGCCGTAGCCTAAAGCTCCGCACACATGGGCCGAATGTCGGGCCGTAGCCTAAAGCTCCGCACACATGGGCCGAATGTCGGGCCGTAGCCTAAAGCTCCGCACACATGGGCCGAATGTCGGGCCGTAGCCTAAAGCTCCGCACACATGGGCCGAATGTCGGGCCGTAGCCTAAAGCTCCGCACACATGGGCCGAATGTCGGGTCGTAGCCTAAAGCTCCACACACATGGGCCGAATGTCGGGCCGTAGCCTAAAGCTCCGCACACATGGGCCGAATGTCGGGCCGTAGCCTAAAGCTCCGCACACATGGGCCGAATGTCGGGTCGTAGCCTAAAGCTCCGCACACATGGGCCGAATGTCGGGTCGTAGCCTAAAGCTCCGCACACATGGGCCGAATGTCGGGCCAAAAGCTCCGCACACATGGGCCGAATGTCAGCAGACACCGGCTGATTAAAAAAAAACGCTGAAATTTGGCCCGTGTGTTTACCAGCTGGTTTCACAGAAGCTGGCTGATTGGCTGCCTTGTGTTGTACAAACATGCTGGAAAACCAGCAGCCAACTGGCTCCCAATCAGCGCTCTCGACCAATGGCGGAGAGCGCTGACCGGAGTGTTCTGGTGGGGGGGGCTTTCCCCCTGTCAGAACACAACAGCTCAGTGGGGGAGATCGCTGGACTAACATCGGATCGTCCGTACAGCGGCTCTGACAGGAGCTGACAGGTTTTTTTACCTTCTCTGGTGGATTGAACAGAAAGAAAGAATAGTTTGTAGCCGGCTTCAGGAGGTCGGATATAATTCAGTCATACTGGTTGTATTGATGTATATTTCTGTGTGGTTATCTCCCCCAAACCCCCTCCCCCCCTTATACTTCCCCCTTATACCCCTCCCCCCCTTATACCCATCATGTTTTATGTTTGTTTAGCAGGAAAAACGAGTGACTACCGGGCCTCACTCGATGCCCCACCCCCACCCCCCAAAACACTAAAGGGGGTTCTATGTGCAAAAAAATTGCTGTAAAATGTATCGGCATTTGTGCAAAAATCACAAATAATTCCTTCACAAAGATATGAGAAATGTTTCTTCTGCAGGACGAATGGAACATTCCATTAGCAGATCCCGATTGTCCCAATGTGGTCACATCGGAAGTAATTAGAATGTGTCACTAGGAAAGAAATGTTATTATAGAGAAGAGAAGATACCCCAAAATCATTCAAACCTAAGAGAAGATACCCCAAAATCATTCAAACCTAAGAGAAGATACCCCAAAATCATTCAGTCCTAAGAGAAGATACCCCAAAATCATTCAATCCTAAGAGAAGATACCCCAAAATCATTCAATCCTAAGAGAAGATACCCCAAAATCATTCAATCCTAAGAGAAGATACCCCAAAATCATTCAATCCTAAGAGAAGATACCCCAAAATCATTCAATCCTAAGAGAAGATACCCCAAAATCATTCAATCCTAAGAGAAGATACCCCAAAATCATTCAGTCCTAAGAGAAGATACCCCAAAATCATTCAATCCTAAGAGAAGATACCCCAAAATCATTCAATCCTAAGAGAAGATACCCCAAAATCATTCAATCCTAAGAGAAGATACCCCAAAAACATTCAGTCCTAAGAGAAGATACCCCAAAATCATTCAATCCTAAGAGAAGATACCCCAAAAACATTCAGTCCTAAGAGAAGATACCCCCAAAATCATTCAATCCTAAGAGAAGATACCCCAAAATCATTCAATCCTAAGAGAAGATACCCCAAAATCATTCAATCCTAAGAGAAGATATCCCCAAATCATTCAATCCTAAGAGAAGATACCCCAAAATCATTCAATCCTAAGAGAAGATACCCCAAAAACATTCAATCCTAAGAGAAGATATCCCCAAAACATTCAATCCTAAGAGAAGATACCCCAAAAACATTCAATACTAAGAGAAGATACCCCAAAATCATTCAATCCTAAGAGAAGATACCCCCAAATCATTCAATCCTAAGAGAAGATACCCCAAAAACATTCAATCCTAAGAGAAGATACCCCCAAAATCATTCAATCCTAAGAGAAGATACCCCAAAAACATTCAGTCCTAAGAGAAGATACCCCCAAAATCATTCAATCCTAAGAGAAGATACCCCAAAATCATTCAATCCTAAGAGAAGATATCCCCAAAACATTCAATCCTAAGAGAAGATACCCCAAAAACATTCAATCCTAAGAGAAGATACCCCAAAATCATTCAATCCTAAGAGAAGATACCCCAAAATCATTCAATCCTAAGAGAAGATACCCCAAAATCATTCAATCCTAAGAGAAGATACCCCAAAATCATTCAATCCTAAGAGAAGATACCCCAAAATCATTCAGTCCTAAGAGAAGATACCCCAAAATCATTCAATCCTAAGAGAAGATACCCCAAAATCATTCAATCCTAAGAGAAGATACCCCAAAATCATTCAATCCTAAGAGAAGATACCCCAAAATCATTCAATCCTAAGAGAAGATACCCCAAAATCATTCAATCCTAAGAGAAGATACCCCAAAATCATTCAGTCCTAAGAGAAGATACCCCAAAATCATTCAATCCTAAGAGAAGATACCCCAAAATCATTCAATCCTAAGAGAAGATACCCCAAAATCATTCAATCCTAAGAGAAGATACCCCAAAATCATTCAATCCTAAGAGAAGATACCCCAAAATCATTCAATCCTAAGAGAAGATACCCCAAAATCATTCAATCCTAAGAGAAGATACCCCAAAATCATTCAATCCTAAGAGAAGATACCCCAAAATCATTCAATCCTAAGAGAAGATACCCCAAAAACATTCAGTCCTAAGAGAAGATACCCCCAAAATCATTCAATCCTAAGAGAAGATACCCCAAAATCATTCAATCCTAAGAGAAGATACCCCAAAATCATTCAATCCTAAGAGAAGATACCCCAAAATCATTAAATCCTAAGAGAAGATATCCCCAAATCATTCAATCCTAAGAGAAGATACCCCAAAATCATTCAATCCTAAGAGAAGATACCCCAAAAACATTCAATCCTAAGAGAAGATATCCCCAAAACATTCAATCCTAAGAGAAGATACCCCAAAAACATTCAATACTAAGAGAAGATACCCCCAAAAACATTCAATACTAAGAGAAGATACCCCCAAATCATTCAATCCTAAGAGAAGATACCCCAAAAACATTCAATCCTAAGAGAAGATACCCCCAAAATCATTCAATCCTAAGAGAAGATACCCCAAAATCATTTAATCCTAAGAGAAGATACCCCAAAAACATTCAATCCTAAGAGAAGATATCCCCAAAACATTCAATCCTAAGAGAAGATACCCCAAAAACATTCAGTCCTAAGAGAAGATACCCCCAAAATCATTCAATCCTAAGAGAAGATACCCCAAAATCATTCAATCCTAAGAGAAGATACCCCAAAATCATTCAATCCTAAGAGAAGATACCCCAAAATCATTAAATCCTAAGAGAAGATACCCCAAAAACATTTAATCCTAAGAGAAGATACCCCAAAACATTCAATCCTAAGAGAAGATACCCCAAAATCATTCAATCCTAAGAGAAGATACCCCAAAATCATTCAATCCTAAGAGAAGATACCCCAAAATCATTCAATCCTAAGAGAAGATACCCCAAAAACATTCAGTCCTAAGAGAAGATACTCCAAAAACATTCAATCCTAAGAGAAGATACCCCAAAATCATTCAATCCTAAGAGAAGATACTCCAAAAACATTCAATCCTAAGAGAAGATACCCCAAAATCATTAAATCCTAAGAGAAGATATCCCCAAATCATTCAATCCTAAGAGAAGATACCCCAAAATCATTCAATCCTAAGAGAAGATACCCCAAAAACATTCAATCCTAAGAGAAGATATCCCCAAAACATTCAATCCTAAGAGAAGATACCCCAAAAACATTCAATACTAAGAGAAGATACCCCCAAAAACATTCAATACTAAGAGAAGATACCCCCAAATCATTCAATCCTAAGAGAAGATACCCCAAAAACATTCAATCCTAAGAGAAGATACCCCCAAAATCATTCAATCCTAAGAGAAGATACCCCAAAATCATTTAATCCTAAGAGAAGATACCCCAAAAACATTCAATCCTAAGAGAAGATATCCCCAAAACATTCAATCCTAAGAGAAGATACCCCAAAAACATTCAGTCCTAAGAGAAGATACCCCCAAAATCATTCAATCCTAAGAGAAGATACCCCAAAATCATTCAATCCTAAGAGAAGATACCCCAAAATCATTCAATCCTAAGAGAAGATACCCCAAAATCATTAAATCCTAAGAGAAGATACCCCAAAAACATTTAATCCTAAGAGAAGATACCCCAAAACATTCAATCCTAAGAGAAGATACCCCAAAATCATTCAATCCTAAGAGAAGATACCCCAAAATCATTCAATCCTAAGAGAAGATACCCCAAAATCATTCAATCCTAAGAGAAGATACCCCAAAAACATTCAGTCCTAAGAGAAGATACTCCAAAAACATTCAATCCTAAGAGAAGATACCCCAAAATCATTCAATCCTAAGAGAAGATACCCCAAAATCATTCAATCCTAAGAGAAGATACTCCAAAAACATTCAATCCTAAGAGAAGATACCCCAAAAAGATTTAAGCCTAAGGGAGGATACCCTAAGAAAAGTTGATTTTGCCCCACCCCCAGTACAGCCACAACTTTATATATTTTGTGAAAAATCTCTCAGACTTGTGTAGAAGTGAATTCTGGGTGATTCTCACAGAACGAATGTGAATGCTGATTGGCTGGTTGAATAACCCCCAAGTGATAGCCCCCTCCCCCGCCCCATGCATTGTGCTGTGTCTTGTTCTATCTGATTGTGTTTTCTCGTCTAGGTAGTGACTGGGAAGTTTTGGCTCGCCATGTCGGAGTCATTCGGTGAGTCTCATCTGGTGGGTCTTCATGGTTCTTCATGGATATGAAGTCCTTATCTTCTCTCTTAGTCCTGGTTGCTCCATTCCCTGCTAAGACCTTAGAGAGATATGTCTGAGTACGGGGAGCATGTGCCGCTCGGTGCCTGTAGATGGGGGTGGGGAGAGAGACCTCAGCCCTGTGTAAGCTCCAGCTAGGATCATCTTGGAGCTTTCACAGGGCTTTTCCTTTGATTGATGGGCAGAGCTGTGGGGTGACCTTGTAGGGCTGCATTTCTCATACCCCGATTACCAGGGGTTGGAAGGAAGTGTTTGAAGACATTGAAGTGCCGATTGGAAGGATCTTGTGAACCTTCTGAGGAAGCGATGTTCTCAGGGTCGGTATGTGGACATTACACATCGGTATTGTTTGTCCATTAGAGGGGTACGTTGGCCTGATGGCCTCCTGAAGATTCTCAAAATCTGGGAGCCAAGGCTCACCTCCTAGGCCTTGTCATCCCTGAACCCCAATAGTCTGAGAACCCCGTGTGATCTTCTGACACAAGTCTATGGGGGATGAGTGTGATCGATCTCTTCCCCATCTCTTCTTCTCCTCTCCTTTCAGCTGGTTTCCCCTCCATAGCCTAATTGTTCCGGTACTCCGGGGTTCTCCTTTAAGGAATGACAGACGTCATGTGACGATGATCTTGTACAGAATTGTTTTTGAATGCGATCACATTGAAGGTTATCGTTCTGCTGCCCCTCCCTTTCCAGGTATCGCTGCTCCTCTTCTCTTACAACTATTATAAGCCAGCCGTGTAGAGTACAGCGAACATCGCACTCCGGTCCCATGCTATATGTGTGCTATAGTGACCACAGGTAGATAACACACTATATTGTCAATAGTATTGGGACGCCTGCCTTTGTAGCTATAACAGTTTCAACTCTTCTGGGAGTCCACAAGGTTTAGGAGGGTGTCTATGGGAATGTTTGACCATTCTTCCAAAAGAGCATTTGTGAGGTCAGGCACTGATGTTGGATGAGAAGGCCTGGCTCGCAGTCTCCACTCTAAGTCATCCCAAAGGTGTTCTATGGGGTTAAGGTCAGGACTCTGTGCAGGCCAGTCAAGTTCCTCCACCCCAAACTCGCTCATCCATGTCTTTATGGACCTTGCTTTGTGTACTGGTCCAAATCATTTGGTGGAGGGGGGATTATGGTGTGGGGGGGGGGGGGGAGGGGAATTATGGTGTGGGGGGAGGGGGAATTATGGTGTGGGGGGGATTGTGGGGGAGGGGGAATTATGGTGTGGGGGGGATTGTGGGGGGGGGGGGGGAATTATGGTGTGTGTGGGGGGCGGGGATTATGGTGTGGTGGAGGGGGAGCTTGTTTGGTGGAGGGGGGATTATGGTGTGGGGGGGGGGGGGGGGAGGGGAATTATGGTGTGGGGGGAGGGGGAATTATGGTGTGGGGGGGATTGTGGGGGGGGGGAATTATGGTGTGTGTGGGGGGGGGGGATTATGGTGTGGTGGAGGGGGAGCTTGTTTGGTGGAGGGGGATTATGGTGGGGGAAGTCTTTTTCAGGGGTTGGGTTTGGCCCCTTAGTTCCAGTGAAGGGAACTCTTTAAGGCGTCAGCATACCAAGACATTTTGGACAATTTCATGCTCCCAACTAACATGACTGCACATCAGTGCACAAAGCAAGGTCCATAAATACATGGGGGAGCGCGTTTGGGGTGGAGGAACTTGACTGGCCTGCACAGAGTCCTGACCTCCCCCCCATAGAACACCTTTGGGATAAATTAGAGCGGAGACTGTGAGCCAGGCCTTCTCATCCAACATCAGTGCCTGACCTCACAAATGCTCTTCTGGAAGAATGGTCAAACATTCCCATAGACACCCTCCTAAACCTTGTGGACGGCCTTCCCAGAAGAGGTGAAGCTGTTATAGCTGCAAAGGGCGGAGCCAACTCAATATTGAACCCTCCGGACTAAGACTGGGATGTCATTAAAGGTCACGTGTGTGTAAAGGCAGGCGTCCCAATACTCGATCAGTCTATAATTTTATTAGACGGTTTATTATAACAGTGAGAAAATAACAAAAGTATCCAGAAAAACGCATTTCATAAAAAGTTATAAATTGATTTGCATTCCAATGAATGAAATAAGTATTTGATCCCCTATCCATCAGCAAGATTTCTGGCTCCCAGGTGTCTTCTATACAGGAAACAAGCTGAGATTAGAACTCTCTTAAAGGGAGTGCTCCTAATCTCAGCTTGTTACCTGTATAGAAGACACCTGTCCACAGAAGCAATCAGATTCCAATCTCTCCACCATGGGGAAGACCAAAGAGCTGTCCAAGGATGTCGGGGAGAAGATTGTAGATCTACACAAGGCTGGAATGGGCTACAAGACCATCGCCAAGCAGCTTGGTGAGAGGTGACAACAGTTGGTGGGATTATTCACAAATGGAAGAAACACAAAATAACGATCGATCTCCCTCTGTCTGGGGCTCCATACAAGATCTCACCTCGTGGAGGTTCAATGATCATGAGAACGGTGAGGAATCAGCCCAGAACTACACGGGAGAATCTTGTCACTGATCTCAGCTGGGACCATAGTCACCAAGAAAACAATCGGTAACACACTACACCGTGATCGACTGAAATCCTGCAGCCCCCGCAAGGTCCCCCTGCTCAGGAAATCACATGTACAGGTCCGTCTGAAGATCACTAATGAACATCGAATGATTCCGAGGAGAACTGGGGGAAAGTGTTGTGGTCAGATGAGGCCAAAATCAAGATCTTTGGCATCAACTCAACTCGCCGTGTTTGGAGGAGGAGGAGGAATGCTGCCTATGACCCCAAGAACACCATCCCCCACCATCATACATGGAGGTCCTATGACCCCAAGAACACCATCCCCCACCGTCATACATGGAGGTCCTATGACCCCAAGAACACCATCCCCCCCACCGTCATACATGGAGGTCCTATGACCCCAAGAACACCATCCCCCACCGTCATACATGGAGGTCCTATGACCCCAAGAACACCATCCCCCCCACCGTCATACATGGAGGTCCTATGACCCCAAGAACACCATCCCCCACCGTCATACATGGAGGTCCTATGACCCCAAGAACACCATCCCCCACCGTCATACATGGAGGTCCTATGACCCCAAGAACACCATCCCCCACCGTCATACATGGAGGTCCTATGACCCCAAGAACACCATCCCCAATGTCATACATGGAGGTCCTATGACCCCAAGAACACCATCCCCCACCATCATACATGGAGGTCCTATGACCCCAAGAACACCATCCCCCACCGTCATACATGGAGGTCCTATGACCCCAAGAACACCATCCCCCACCATCATACTTGGAGGTCCTATCACCCCAAGAACACCATCCCCCCCACCGTCATACATGGAGGTCCTATGACCCCAAGAACACCATCCCCCACCGTCATACTTGGAGGTCCTATGACCCCAAGAACACCATCCCCCACCGTCATACATGGAGGTCCTATGACCCCAAGAACACCATCCCCCACCGTCATACATGGAGGTGGAAACATTATGCTTTGGGTTGTTTTTCTGCTAAAGGGACAGGACAAGTTTACCACATCAAAGGGACGATGGACGGGGCCATGTACTACCAAATCTTGGGTGAGAACCTCCTTCCCTCAACCAGGGCATTGAAGATGGGTCATGGATGGGTCTTCCAGCATGAGAATGACCCAAAACACACGGCCAAGGCAACAAAGGAGGGGCTCAAGAAGAAGCACATGAAGGTCCTGGAGTGGCCCTAGCCAGTCTCCAGACCTTAATCCCATAGAAAATATGTGGAGGGAGCTGAAGGTTCGAGTCACCAAACATCAGCCTGGAAACCTTAATGACTTGGAGAAGATCTGCAAAGAGGACAAAATCCCTCCTGAGATGTGTGCAAACCTGGAGGCCAACTCCAAGAAATGTCTGACCTCTGTGATCACCAACAAGGGTTTCTCCACCAACTACTAAGTCATGTTTTGTGAAGGGTTCAAATATTTCACTCATTAAAATGCAAATCAATTTATAACTTTTTTGAAATGCGTTTTTTTCTGGATATTTTTGTTGTTATTCACTGATATAGTAAACTGACCAATAAAATTATAGACGATCGTTTCTTTGTCACTAAATCAACAGCCGATCAAATACTTTTTTCACTCACTGGATTTGTGATCATCGGCTATTGGCACCCGGAGTAGATTATATCTGATCACCGTCTCTGTGTGTTCCCTGCTGAGCTCTGAATATCTTCTATCTGGTTCCTCCTCAGGTTGGACATCCATGACATCCCCAACACGGTGCGGTTGGTGTCTCCGGATTTCGGCATGTTCTTGGTGTCGGCTGTGTGTCTGGGACTGTGCAATCGGCTGATTCCCCGGCAGAACTCGCCATCACCACGCGGGAGAATCCGCAGATCAACCGATGTGACAGAACAGGTGGGCGATGTGTTCCTGGCCGGAGGACGAGATAAACGCTTGGCAGGACCTCCCTTCGACCGGACTTCTCTACCGCCCTCCCACCGGACTTCTCTACCGCCATCTGACCGGACTTCTCTACCGCCCTCCCACCGGACTTCTCTACCGCCATCTGACCGGACTTCTCTACCGCCCTCCCACCGGACTTCTCTACCGCCCTCCCACCGGACTTCTCTACCGCCCTCCGACCGGACTTCTCTACCGCCATCCGACCGGACTTCTCTACCGCCATCCGACCGGACTTCTCTACCGCCCTCCGACCGGACTACTCTACCGCCCTCCGACCGGACTTCTCTACCGCCATCCGACCGGACTTCTCTACCGCCCTCCGACCGGACTTCTCTTCCGCCCTCCGACCGGACTTCTCTACCGCCCTCCGACCGGACTTCTCTACCGCCCTCCGACCGGACTTCTCTACCGCCCTCCGACCGGACTTCTCTTCCGCCCTCCGACCGGACTTCTCTACCGCCCTCCGACTGGACTTCTCTACCGCCCTCCGACCGGACTTCTCTACCGCCCTCCGACGGGACTTCTCTACCGCCCTCCGACGGGACTTCTCTACCGCCCTCCCACCGGACTTCTCTACCGCCCTCCCACCGGACTTCTCTACCGCCCTCCGACCGGACTTCTCTACCGCCCTCCGACCGGACTTCTCTTCCGCCCTCTGACCGGACTTCTCTACCGCCCTCCGACCGGACTTCTCTACCGCCCTCCGACCGGACTTCTCTACCGCCCTCCGACGGGACTTCTCTACCGCCCTCCGACGGGACTTCTCTACCGCCCTCCCACCGGACTTCTCTACCGCCCTCCCACCGGACTTCTCTACCGCCCTCCCACCGGACTTCTCTACCGCCCTCCGACCGGACTTCTCTTCCGCCCTCCGACCGGACTTCTCTACCGCCCTCCGACCGGACTTCTCTACCGCCCTCCGACCGGACTTCTCTTCCGCCCTCCGACCGGACTTCTCTACCGCCCTCCGACCGGACTTCTCTACCGCCCTCCGACCGGACTTCTCTACCGCCCTCCGACCGGACTTCTCTACCGCCCTCCGACGGGACTTCTCTACCGCCCTCCGACGGGACTTCTCTACCGCCCTCCGACCGGACTTCTCTACCGCCCTCCGACCGGACTTCTCTACCGCCATCCGACCGGACTTCTCTACCGCCCTCCGACCGGACTTCTCTACCGCCATCCGACCGGACTTCTCTATCGCCATCCGACCGGACTTCTCTATCGCCATCTGACCGGACTTCTCTACCGCCCTCCGACCGGACTTCTCTACCGCCCTCCGACCGGACTTCTCTACCGCCCTCCCACCGGACTTCTCTACCGCCCTCCCACCGGACTTCTCTACCGCCCTCCCACCGGACTTCTCTACCGCCCTCCCACCGGACTTCTCTACCGCCCTCCCACCGGACTTCTCTACCGCCCTCCCACCGGACTTCTCTACCGCCCTCCCACCGGACTTCTCTACCGCCCTCCCACCGGACTTCTCTACCGCCCTCCGACCGGACTTCTTTATCGCCCTCCCACCGGACTTCTCTACCGCCCTCCCACCGGACTTCTCTACCGCCCTCCGACCGGACTTCTCTACCGCCCTCCGACCGGACTTCTCTACCGCCCTCCGACCGGACTTCTCTACCGCCCTCCGACCGGACTTCTCTACCGCCCTCCGACCGGACTTCTCTACCGCCCTCCGACCGGACTTCTCTACCGCCCTCCGACCGGACTTCTCTACCGCCCTCCGACCGGACTTCTCTACCGCCCTCCGACCGGACTTCTCTACCGCCCTCCGACCGGACTTCTCTACCGCCCTCCGACCGGACTTCTCTTCCGCCCTCCGACCGGACTTCTCTACTGCCCTCCGACCGGACTTCTCTTCCGCCCTCCGACCGGACTTCTCTTCCGCCCTCCGACCGGACTTCTCTACCGCCCTCCGACGGGACTTCTCTACCGCCCTACGACGGGACTTCTCTACCGCCCTCCGACCGGACTTCTCTACCGCCCTCCGACCGGACTTCTCTTCCGCCCTCCGACCGGACTTCTCTTCCGCCCTCCGACCGGACTTCTCTACCGCCATCCGACCGGACTTCTCTACCGCCCTCCGACCGGACTTCTCTACCGCCCTCCGACGGGACTTCTCTACCGCCCTCCGACGGGACTTCTCTACCGCCCTCCGACGGGACTTCTCTACCGCCCTCCGACGGGACTTCTCTACCGCCCTCCGACGGGACTTCTCTACCGCCCTACGACGGGACTTCTCTACCGCCCTCCGACCGGACTTCTCTACCGCCCTCCGACCGGACTTCTCTACCGCCCTCCGACCGGACTTCTCTACCGCCCTCCGACCGGACTTCTCTACCGCCCTACGACGGGACTTCTCTACCGCCCTACGACGGGACTTCTCTACCGCCCTCCGACCGGACTTCTCTACCGCCATCCGACCGGACTTCTCTACCGCCCTCCGACCGGACTTCTCTACCGCCCTCCGACCGGACTTCTCTACCGCCCTCCGACGGGACTTCTCTACCGCCCTACGACGGGACTTCTCTACCGCCCTACGACGGGACTTCTCTACCGCCCTCCGACGGGACTTCTCTACTGCCCTCCGACCGGACTCCTCTACCGCCCTCCCACCGGACTTCTCTACCGCCCTCCCACCGGACTTCTCTACCGCCCTCCCACCGGACTTCTCTACCGCCCTCCCACCGGACTTCTCTACCGCCCTCCCACCGGACTTCTCTACCGGGGCGTTCCACCAACCTTTTCGTACCGCATCATTTTATACACCCCCCCGTGTCATTATATACCCCCCGTGTTATTATATACCCCCCGTGTCATTATATATACCCCCCCGTGTCATTATATATACCCCCCCCACCAACCTTTCCATACCGCGTCATTATATACACCCCCCCGTGTCATTATATACACCCCCTTGTGTCATTATATACACCCCCCCGTGTCATTATATACCCCCCCCGTGTCATTATATACCCCCCCGTGTCATTATATACCCCCCCTTGTCATTATATACCCCCCGTGTCATTATATACACCCCCCCGTGTCATTATATACACCCCCTTGTGTCATTATATACCCCCCCATGTCATTATATACCCCCCATGTCATTATATACACCCCGTGTCATTATATACACCCCCCCCCTGTGTCATTATATACACCCCCTTGTGTCATTATATACCCCCCCGTGTCATTATATACACCCCCTTGTGTCATTATATACCCCCAGTGTCATTATATACACCCCCCCCCCCCCCGTGTCATTATATACACCTTCTTGTGTCATTATATACCCCCCGTGTCATTATATACACCTCCCCCGTGTCATTATATACACCTCCCCCGTGTCATTATATACACCCCCCGTCTCATTATATACACCCCCCCGTGTCGTTATATAAACCTTCTTGTGTCATATACCCCCCGTGTAATTATATACCCCCCCCCATGTCATTATATACACCCCCCCCTCGTGTCATTATATACACCCCCCCCGTGTCATTATTTACACCTTCTTGTGTCATTATATAACCCCCCCGTGTCATTATATACACCCCCCCGTGTCATTATGGGCGACACAGTGGTGTAGTGGTAGCACTCTCACTTAGCAGTAAGAAGGGTCACTGGTTTGAATCCCAACCACGACACTTCCTGCATGGAGTTTGCATGTTCTCCCTGTGCCTGCGTGGGTTTCCTCCGGGTACTCCGGTTTCCTCCCACACTCCAAAGACGTGCTGATAGGTTAATTAGATCCTGTCTAAATTGTCCCTAGTATGTATGAATGTGAGTTGGGACATTAGATTGTAAGCTCCTTGAGGGTAGGGACTTATGTGAATGTATAATGTGTATGTAAAAGTGCTGTGTAAATTGATGGTGCTATATAAGTACCTGAAATAAATAAATTATATACCCCCCCGTGTCATTATATACACCTCCCCCGTGTCATTATATACACCTCCCCCGTGTCATTATATACCCCCCTTGTGTCATTATATATACCTCCCCCGTGTCATTATATACACCCCCCCCGTGTCATTATATACACCCCCCCCCCGTGTCATTATATACCCCCCCGTGTCATTATATACACCCCCCCTTGTCATTATATGCACCCCCTCGTGTCATTATATCCACCCCCCCGTGTCATTATATACACCCCCCCGTCATATACCCAACCCCCCCCCCCCGTGTCATTATATACACCCCCTCGTGTCATTATATACACCCCTGGGTCCTGATTTATGAATCCTCTAGTCTGGGCCAGGCCGGGATCCTGCGTGGGATTAGGCAATGTGGTCCTCCTCGCTCCTCTGTTTATTTTCATGTCCGTTCTAATTTTTATCTCCTCTCCCCTCCTCCGGCTTCCTTCCCCTCGTTCTCTTTTTTCCATTCTCCCCACCCACCATCGGTGGTGAAATGTCCGGCTCGGCTCCGGGCCGTGTTTTCTTTGCCTGAACTTTTTATTTACATTCATCTTGGCAGAGCGAGCCAGGCGTTACCAGCTGTGCCAGTCACGTGACCTTCTGCCATTAACCCTTCGCTCTCTCCGCTACTGATCTCCTTTCCTGAGGACGGCTAAATGCAGATCTCGCCCTTTTCTTTCTATTAGTAATCTTATGGAAAGGAAACCTTTCTTTAATAAAGTTTAGATGAACCTTCGTATGAAAATCCTCATATGGGTTTCTCTTCCCCCTCTTCTACCCAACATCAGACTTCAGACGAAATTCTGCTCTGCACTGGGGGGGGGGTGAAAACACAACTATAGAGATAAATAGGTGAGACTCTCATCAATTCCGCTCGATAAAGCTGTCCATACACGGTTAGATTTTGATTTGAATGTAGAAAAATCATTCAACAAAGAGTTCCTTAATCAGAGCCTTAGTTCATCGGAGCCTTCCTTCATCGGAGCCTTCCTTCATCAGAGCCTTCCTTCATCAGAGCCTTCCTTCATAAGAGCCTTCCTTCATCGGAGCCTTCCTTCATCAGAGCCTTCCTTCATCAGAGCCTTCCTTCATAAGAGCCTTCCTTCATCGGAGCCTTCCTTCATCAGAGCCTTCCTTCATCAGAGCCTTCCTTCATCGGAGCCTTCCTTCATCGGAGCCTTCCTTCATCGGAGCCTTCCTTCATAAGAGCCTTCCTTCATCGGAGCCTTCCTTCATCAGAGCCTTCCTTCATCAGAGCCTTCCTTCATCGGAGCCTTCCTTCATCGGAGCCTTCCTTCATCGGAGCCTTCCTTCATCGGAGCCTTCGTACATCGGAGCCTTCGTACATCGGAGCCTTCGTACATCGGAGCCTTCGTACATCGGAGCCTTCGTACATCGGAGCCTTCGTACATCGGAGCCTTCGTACATCGGAGCCTTCGTACATCGGAGCCTTCGTACATCGGAGCGTTCCTTCAACGGAGCGTTCCTTCAACGGAGCGTTCCTTCAACGGAGCGTTCCTTCAACGGAGCGTTCCTTCAACGGAGCGTTCCTTCATCTGAGCCTTCCTTCATCTGAGCCTTCCTTCATCAGAGGGTTCCTTCATCGGAGCCTTCCTTCATCGGTGCCTTCCTTCATCGGAGCCTTCCCTCATCAGAGCCTTCCTTCATCAGAGCCTTTTTTCATCCGAGTGCCTCGATTATTGTGTCCGGAGTTCTTCTTTAATGAGGCCGTGTTGGGGCAATGATGAGCTAGACCCCGTTCCTTCTCAAATACTACGGTCCCCTCTGACTCTATCCTACACTCTTTAACTCATATCTTCAACCTCTCCCTCTCTACTGGCATCTTCCCCAACCCACTGAAACATGCACTAGTCCCTCCCATACCAAAAAAGGCCTCACTGGACCCCACCAATCCTAACAACCTAAGACCCATCTCCTTCCTTCTTTTTGCCTCCAAACTCCTTGAATGTTAATCTACAACCGACTGAGGGACCACCTCATTGAGAATAACCTTCTTGATCCCCTTCAGTCTGGATTTCGTCCACAGCACTCCACAGAAACTGCTCTCCTAAAAAATCACAAACAACTTGCTAACAGCCAAAAGCAATGGTCATTATTCCGTACTCTTACTCTTGGACCTCTCTTCTGACTTTGATACAGTTGCTCACCCCCTCCTCCTCAAAAAACTCAATTTGCTTGGTATCCATTGCTGTGCTCTCCGTTGGTTCGAATCTTACCTATCTCACTGCACCTTCAGTGTCACTTACAACTCCACTTCCTCCTCTCCAACACCTCTTACCGTTGGGGTCCCCAAAGGTTCTGTCCTTGGACCTCTACTATTCTCGAGCTACATGTCCTCCCTGGGTCAGCTGATAGCCTCCCATGGCTTCCCAATACCATTTATATGCCAATGGCACCCAACTCTATCTCTCTACCCCTCAGCTCTCCCCATCCGTCTCTTCACACATCACTGATTTACTAACAGACATATCAGCCTGGATGTCAAACCACTTCCTCAAACTGAATCTATCTAAAACTGAGCTCTTAATGTTTCCCCCTCCCCCTCCCTGACTTCTCTGTCAAGATCAATGGCACATCTATCAGTCCATCTCCACAGGCCGGGGTGTTAGGGGTAACCTTAGACTCTGAACTGTCCTTTCAGGCCCACATCCAATCCCTGTCCAGATCATGCCACCTCCGCAACATTTCCAGAATACGCCCCTTTTTACCTAATGACACCACCAAGCTTCTAATTCACTCCCTGGTCATTTCTCACCTCGACTACTGCAACTCCCTCCTCATTGGTTTACCTTTACATAGACTATCCCACCTTCAATCCATCATGAATGCTGCTGCAAGACTCATCCAACTTACCAACCGTTCAGTGTCCTCCACTCCTCTCTACCAATCCCTCCACTGTCCTCCACCCCTCTCTGCTAATCCCTCCACTGTCCTCCACCCCTCTCTGCTAATCCCTCCAATGACCTCCATTCAGTGTCCTCCACCCCTCTCTGCCAATCCCTCCACTGGTCTCCATTCAGTGTCCTCCACCCTTCTCTATCAATCCCTCCACTGACCTCCATTTAGTGTCCTTCACCCCTCTCTGCCAATCCCTCCACTGGTCTCCATTCAGTGTCCTCCACCCCTCTCTACCAATCCCTCCACTGGTCTCCATTCAGTGTCCTCCACCCCTCTCTGCCAATCCCTCCACTGGCCTCCATTCAGTGTCCTCCACCCCTCTCTACCAATCCCTCCACTGGCCTCCATTCAGTGTCCTCCACCTCTCTACCAATCCCTCCACTGGTCTCCATTCAGTGTCCTCCACCCTTCTCTATCAATCCCTCCACTGACCTCCATTTAGTGTCCTTCACCCCTCTCTGCCAATCCCTCCACTGGTCTCCATTCATTGTCCTCCACCCCTCTCTGCTAATCCCTCCACTGTCCTCCATTCAGTGTCCTCCACCCCTCTCTATCAATCCCTCCACTGACCTCCATTTAGTGTCCTCCACCCCTCTTTACCAATCCCTCCACTGGTCTCCATTCAGTGTCCTCCACCCCTCTCTACCAATCCCTCCATTGACCTCCATTCAGTGTCCTCCACCCCTCTCTACCAATCCCTCCACTGGTCTCCATTCAGTGTCCTCCACCCCTCTCTGCCAATCCCTCCACTGGCCTCCATTCAGTGTCCTCCACCCCTCTCTACCAATCCCTCCACTGGTCTCCATTCAGTGTCCTCCACCCCTCTCTGCCAATCCCTCCACTGGTCTCCATTCAGTGTCCTCCACCCCTCTCTGCTAATCCCTCCACTGGTCTCCATTCAGTGTCCTCCACTCCTCTCTGCCAATC